>NW_019379465.1:1636884-1668903 GCF_000648655.2 Copidosoma floridanum | reverse complement strand
GCCTCTGGCGTCTCCATAAACCTACACATATATGTATTTTTTTTTCTTGTAGAAATACCATTTTGCAAATTAAAAAAAAAAATAAAAAATAAATCCCACTAGAAGTGAATCAACATTCCAAAATCAACACCACCACATGTCCAGGCACCAAATCAAACTATAACTTGCTGGACTGGGCAACCCAGCGCCCTCAGGTCTCGATAACGATACTCCGCGCATATTCCTTCATCCATTTTTCATGGGACACTTGTCGGTAGCAGACATGCAGTACAGGTATACACATCACGGCACCGCTTAGAAATTTATCACCTGCCGTCGTCTCTTCTCGGCTTGGCTCTTCGCGTTACTTGGCCTTGGATAACGAGCTAACAAGAGAGATGAGCCGAGGTAAGGAGCCACCGTGGTTTTCACAAGGAAGTTTTTATGATGCTTCAAGCTCCTTGTATTTTTTTTTTTTTTCCTTGTGCAACGCTGCAATTGGAGCTTCTGGGATTTTTCTCATTCGGCATTTCGGGTATAGGCGCGTCCGATCGGTTCGAAAGTAAGCTTTGCCGATACTTTTTCATAAAACAGAGTATACGCAGTTTAGCTGCAGTTTTTATTTCCCATTAAAGTGGAAGCGCTTTGGGAGAGAAGTGGTGCGTGTGTGGAAGAAATGGGGCCCTCAGTCTCGCCCTCAGTGCTCGGATCAACGAGATTAGAAGGAGAGAAGGAAGAAAAGTTGGAAGTGCTATTAAAAAAGTTTTTTTAGAACAAAGAAAAAAAAAAAAAGGAGCGCAAGGTGGCCGATGGGGCAGGTAAAAAAATCAACTGGCAAACTTCTTAAGTCGATCACCGGGGCAGGGAGCTGGGAAAGCTCCCTCTGATTAACGTGGATTGAAAAATTTCGTTACTACCGAAGCGACGGACGCGACAAGCTAACTTTTAATTTTTTAAATTCCGTATTGAAAGGTGGATTTTTTTTTAGTCATCGTGTTTTTTCGGGTACTACTGTGTCGCAGTACTGAAGAAATACGAAGTTAAACGGTCAACGTTGGAACTTGAGAATCACAAGTGTCTCGGATCTACTAGTGTTCCTTTTGTATAATCGATCGTAGTCTTCAAGTTATGAGAAATCAGAGAAACGTGAAGCATTTTTGTTTGCAGATATCGCAACGAAAGGGGGGGGGGTATAAGATGCTTCGAGGAGATAGTTGTCATGGACACCGTCTCTGTATATGACTGCCTTTTTGCGCGCTTTCGTAAGAAAGAGTACACGAAGCGTAGAGTTCAATGAACTCATGGCCAATGGTGCTGCTTTTGTCAGTCAATTAGAATTTTTGTTGCAGTATTAAGTTAAGGTCACTCAAGACGCGTGACGCTCGACATTACGACTGTGGTGTGTATTGGAGGATGCGAGTTGACCAAAGAAAAAATTGTCAGGTCATTGAGCTTTTTTAAAGCTTCCAGTAATTTTTTTATGCAATGAAGTACATAACGATTATATACCTTGTGAAAAGCTGCGAGACGAATTTTTTTTTTTTTTTTTTTGTTATAAATTTCGGGTAAGTTGAACGTGTTGGCATAAAAAAGAAAAAAAATACTTTATGGTCATATACCTACAATGCAAAGGAGTACTTCTTCGCACAAGTCAAACCGCTAACTATTAAAACATGCAAAACTAAGATTTTCAAAATCCACAAACAGCTCGAGGAGTAGTTTTTTTTTGGTCATCATAGGCGTGTAAATATTTTACATTCATGCACACGTCCACGACAAAAAAATTTCGTAAGTATCTCGTATTTACAGTACAAACGACTTCATCTCACTTGTAAATGAACTTTTTTAATCACCAACTTTGTACATGCACGTATAAATCCGTATAAAAAGCGTTGACAGTATCCGTTCTAAGAACGAATAAACCTATGAATAAATCATGACTTGTAACAAAATACGCGCTCAACTAATAAACACTGTACACGCGCAACAAACAATTTTTTCGTAAAGTTTTTTTTTTCGCAGAGCACGTGTGTGGATATACTCGAGAGCTATGTAAATTTTTCCGCTACTTTTCTCTTTCAAGAATCTTTGCAACTGCAGAGAGGAAATTACCATTTCGCGTTAATTAATATTTCGAGCACCGATTCCCCAAGGGATCGTTACCTTCGAGCGAACAAGGTCTCGTGTGCATGCATCCCCTACTTTCAACACACTTTGTTCGTGCCCTTTTACTCGAGAAATGCTCCTTGAATTTTTTGCAAAGACTGTACGTAAAAAAACACTCGGTACTGTTTCCTCTCTCGGAAAAATTCGAGTAAAAGAGCATTTTCTTTCTTCCACCCTTTATTCGATAAAAAAATCGTGTGATTTGGCTGCTGTGCACGGTTTGCACAAATTCTATGATACATTCATTCGGTGCAAAATTCGATGAAAAAAAAAACTTATCAAATTCTTTTAACATATATATCCACACAGCTGATTGGTATGCATATATTTTTGTGGAAATTCTTTTTTCAAGGAGGATCAATAAAACGATAACGCAATCTTCATACGTTACTCGAGAGGACACTACGTGTTTCTTCAACTCTTCTCGTACCCGCCCATATGCATATACCATTCGCGTAAAATTGACGCCTGGATGATCGATCACCGTCGCCACGAGTCTAATAAATGCTCTCCCACCATACATGCATCATCCCGCCTTTGAATTCATTTTAAGATGTTGGAAGCCTCTGGCGTCTCCATAAACCTACACTCGCATGACAGATCGCACGCATAAATAAACATACTTATATATGGGTACCATCGCGATTAAAAAAAAAAAAAAAAGAAAAAAAAAAAATTCCTGTCCTATCTATCACAACCACACTCCCATTCGCGCACACTTACGGCGTGATTTTGATGTACCAGTAAAAGCCCATCATTTTCTCTTTTTCCAACCCGTACAACCGAGAACGATTAATCTCCCCAACTTACCGCGCGGCTCGCACACACACTCTCCCCACCGCTCCGGCGGGGCTGTAGATTTACGATTTAACACGCGACCACCGCCCCACCCCCTCTTTACCCTGCTAACCGGATTTCCGTGGCTTTCCGACAGCTCCGCGCGACAAAGCCGGACCGAACTCGCGAACGATGATTCACGCGTCCGGTGCGTCCACTCGGAGTTTCAACCCACGTGATTATTGGGGGAAAACTACAATTTTTGTCGATCATCTCGTACACGAGTTTTGAGCAAGCTCTTAAATACACCCGAGAGGTTTCACGCGGGTTTGTTTCCTCTCGCACGCATCGGAGCCGAATGCGTCTCTGTTTGCCTTTCGGGCTCTTTCATCTCCCGCTGGAAATAGTTTTTCTCCGTCGGAGCAGCGATTCTGTTGTTCCGAGGCGAAAGAAAGAAAAGCAGAAGGAGAGGACACCGCACCGTCGAGCAGGTGGGTGAAAAAGTTGCGACGTAGGGGGGGGGGGGTCTTCGATACCGATGCGGACGCTTAAGGAGGAAAATAGCTGCAAGTGACTTTAATGCGATCGTGGATCTTTTTTTTTCAGTATACGCGAGGTGAGAGGGGATGCAAAGATTTTTACTCCTCGTCGGAGGTAACGGGGGGGTATGCACTTTTCTTAATCAGTCTTGAGGACCGACTACTTTCCGAGCGTGAAACAACAATGATGAGAGAGAAAAAACTTTTCAAACAAACGAGGTGTTTTTGCTTTCGAACGAACGAAAATGTGTCAGATCTTTACGGGCCACGGTTTTCCCTTACGTCGGGTCGCTGCTAAATTTACATCAAAGCCAACGCGAGGGGCAATGTTACGTCACGGCTGAGGCAGATGTATTTCTTTTTCCCCTTCATTTCAAACAAATTGACAGGAAATACAACAGTAAAAGATACGATCTCGTGGGCCCTGGAAATAATTATCTCGTTACCGAAGCGCGAATTTCTTGGGTTCGAGCTTTAAAATTGAATCTTCTCAGTTCTCGAAAAACCGAGTCGAAATCATTTAATTATTCGACCTGTGGAGAAAGCAATGAAAAATATTACAAGCAGGGCTTACGATGCCCGAAAACAAAAAGCCATCTTCCAACAAAAAATCGTAGGTGCGAGGAGTGAAAAATATAAGGTATACGGATGGGCGCTTGCGCGCGTTTAAAGCAGATGTGACGTTGGAGCCTCGCCCGCCGGTCTCGATGGAAAATCCTTCCGAGCCAGTGGCCCGTGATATTGTTGTTGCGTACACGCAACTGCTACGTGGACTTTTTTTTTTTTTTTTAATAATCCAAGGGAGATGTGGCGAAAACAAAGGAGTTGCGCGTCCCGAAGATGGGATGCCGATGACGACAGCAAAATGACGCGGGGATGGCGATCAATTTTTTTTTTCCTCTTCTCCCCCTGTACACACGTGCTGTTACTAGTGTTTGGACGAGTGAGAGCAGAGAAGAAAAGAAAAAAAAGGGTACAAGCCGAGGGAAAAAGAAGACAACCTTCGGTCTCGGGTATTTAACGAAGCTGGAATTAAAGCTTCCCCATCGGTCCTAATGCTCGTCTTGCTTCCATTTTCGCTGGGACGGTAGTTCCTCCTCATCTCTATTACAGGGAATGATCTTCGAGGGGAGGATACATATAGGTACACATACGTATATACGACTCCACTTGTTTTTTTCATCTCTGGTACGTACGAGCACTAAGATGAGTTTTTCTTGTTTGCGCGACCACGATGGCTTGCGCGTGTCTATTATTATCTGTGGGTGTACATTTACCGCGAGGGCCGCTACCAACGCCGAACTGGGTGTTTTCAATTTATTTTTCGACGGACGGAGATGGTTCGATTATTTTTTACAATCATCGTCGTGTCGGTCCCGTAAAAAGTTGTCCCAGCGTGATTCGACTTGTTTTTTTGATTCCTATGTTTATGCACTTTTAGATGACTGCCCACTAGGATAAACATTGAGTGTTTTTCAAGTAAACTTTTTTCATTTCATTCCACGGATGACAAACAAGAAAATTAATCGCATGGGGGGGGGGGAAGAAAATTACACGGACATACTTGTTTTCCACTTTACTTTGATAAGCCAAGGGTTCAAGCGTACGCGGCGAGCAATTCCATCCGCGTCCTGACATAACTCGATCGTAACCCTTACTCCGGCGTCGCGATGAAATTTCACGATAGGTTCCACCGTCTTACTGTTACGGCCGCACCCACCTATACATGTCCCCTATTAGCAATCTTATTGACCATCTCACGGGCGAACTCGATCGCAGTTGACGTACTGGGAAAAACATGTGCTTGTTTATTTTCATGAAACTTTTCATTAGCAGTGATGGAAGAAAAAAAAACCCAGACATTTACCGAGAGAGAGAGAGCGGAAAACTCGGTTTTTCGAGCACCCCCCCGGGCTATAATATACTTATTTCCCAAAAGGACCGCCGAGTAAATCATAAAAGCTATACCCGAAGAAGCTGCGGGGAGCGCTAATTCCATCAGAGGGCAATCAGGGAAGATGAAGGAAAAAAAGAGAGCAGCTCAAGCGCGTCAGGCGTGCTATTTCTCTCCTTCCTTTGTGTCGAGGGGGGAGGGGGAAGGGAAAGGCTTATCGGCCAAGCGTAAGAGAGAGCCTATTTACTCCGCGATCCTCTCAGAGGTGTAGGAGGAGACGTATACATATACATCATGTACTTCCTCCTACGCGCGATTGGTGAAACATTTTTCCCCGCCGCTTTTTTATTCGGTCCAATGTTAGTTCTAGGAAAACAATCATCTTCGGGCCGAGCTTACGAAGCGTGAGCGACGTTTACACCGGAGAAAACAAAAACGAATCGATACCATGGTTACATACACGTTGTTGTTGTTGTTGGCTCCATTGGCACCCCTACATCATCATCATCATCATCATCCGAAAAATAATAATAACGTATCATCACGTGCCAAGCGATTGCATTACCTACACATGCGCACCTATACACTCGGCACGTGCGTGTCTGTAAGGTAGATATGGAATCTCGCAGGTGAACCGAGCAGCCAAAGGCACCCGCCTCCTCCTACTTGTGTCACCATCCCCCATTGTTTCTCCTACTCCGCGTGTGTATGGACGTGTATATATACAAGGGGGAAGCGACTGCTATCTCCCAGTCGCCGCCATCTAACACGGCTGCGGCGAATTTAATTAGACCACCGTAAAGGGAGAGGAGGCAAGAAGCCGAGGGTGGCTACGTTGTACTCGAGGCAAGCAACCCCTGTCTCGCGCACGCGTATATATACACTTATACTTTTACGTTGGTGGTGGCCCGTGTATACACTGCGTTTTTCTCTAATTCCTCGATATTTGATTTCGTTTGCGCTTACAATGTTATATCATATACTGTACGCACAATACCGTGTGATTGGTCCCTGGAGAAGAAGAAGAAGAAGCAAGGGAGGGGGTGGAGATTTTAATGAGAGTTGCCTAATGGAGCCGCTCGATTGATATTCGTCTGGACGCGAGTTGGAAAATAACCTCGACCTATAGAGAGAGAGGAGTATGTATAAGGGCGCGCCGCTCGATCGGAAGGATAACGCTCGCGGACATACGTGGGTGTGCGTGCGGGGGTTGATGGCACGGTGCCTGATTCTAATGGCTTTTCGAGGTGATATGTATGAAGAACAAAAGAATACTTGTTGCGACTTTATTACAAGAGGGATATCATCGCCAAGGGACTGGAACTGAGGAAATCAATAAATCTGCCATCAATATTCGTGGATTTACTTTCCTTCGTGCTTCTACGGCGCCTGTTCGCCTCGAAATAAAGTGTAGATGAGGCCGTGCATGTACTTTGTCGCGCAAAGATTTTCTCACGCCACGCGATTACAGGTGTATAAGTTGGACGAGATGAGATTTTCGAGAGTAAATGCAGAGAGGGAAAGAGATAAATTTGCCTGTGCTGGGGATGCGAATAAACTTTCGACACGTCATCCTTGCAGAAGACTGCGAGTCATGATTGCACGGTAGCAGGTGAAAACTGGAGTCCTCCCTCTTTCGGCTTGATTCTTAATGATTCACCGGTGGAAGGGTGTGGAGTCGAGCTTTGGGGGGTAAGGAAGGCGTTGGAGTCAAAGTGGGTTGGAAAGTTGGCGTGTGGCGTGGCGTTTAATGGATTAACCGGCTCGATCGTTGCTGCAGCTGGAGGCGGTGGTGCAACATCGGGGCGAGATGATTTACACAGATGTGAAGGAAATTGGATTCCGAGGTGGAGTATATACATGTGGCAACGAGGCTGGGGCTCTTGGAAAAATGAAAATTATAATTTCTTTGCGGAATGTGTGGTGATTGACGATTCTGTGCGTGACGAGGCGGGGGCGAATCGAGATCTGATGTGGGGAGGAAATGGTTTCGTGCTCAATCGGGGGAACGAGATTTTTAATGAACAGGTTGTGTTTGCATGGTGAGTGTGCAAAAGGTGGATTCACGCATGAGTGGCCGGTAACGACTGTCGGTCGATCGGACGAGTGCGTGGCACGAATTTGTTTACGAGTTACATGCTGGCGTGACGAGCGCGTCCTATTTTTTCAAGATATTAAAAAAAAAAAACCAATTCGTTTGTGTTTCGTGCATGAATAGAAAAAAAAAAAAAAAAAAAAAAAAGAAATAAAGGATACACGGCCGATATTAACGGTATCCGCGGGATTGCTCGAGTGGGTCGTAAAAAAAGTCGTCCTCTGTTCTTATTGGGATGTGCATAAGCTCGTATCGAAGCTCTGGTTCTATAGAGTTTGGTCAAAGGAGCCGAGGAAAAATATGTGTACCAGGAAAATAAGGATATTGGAAGGCTCGGAGGCACGCATTTCAGAGATGAGTGCTATACTCGCTTTCCGATCCTCATCCCACCCTTTCCTTCTTTATGTCGTACGATTCGTTTTGTACATCAGATGTATATATATGAGTCGTCGTTTTAGCTTATCGTGGTGCTTTCGTTTTTCGATTTCCGTAAAACTATGAAGGTACGGTGAAATTCCTTTTGAAATATGTTAATTGAGTCTTTTTTACAGGGTCATTGCTTTTTTATTCGACACATTTCAACAACTTTATTATTTTTCTCGACTGTGGATACCCGAAGCAATACTTCCCCTTTACTCGGACGCCTTTTCCAGCGTAATAACGTAGACTTGCGGACTTAGCAGTGCGCGTCGTGGCTTTGCGGGATCCAGGCCTCACCCCTTTATGGCATAGCTCCTCCCGATCGATGGTCCATTTTTAAGTCCGGGGGCTTAGCGCCTTTATGTGTATACGTACGTGTATGTAAAGGACAAAACCCACAGGAAATCAGCCATTTCGTGGTTCAAAGAAATTAAAAAAAAAGGGTTTGGACTTTTGGAGTTAAAACTATAGTCTCAATAACGAAATACAAAAAGGTTACATATAATTTCGAGATTAAACTTTAATTTCCTGTAACTTTAGATCTCGACTTTGTTTTTTTTTCAAGTCTCACTGCTCAATCTCCTTTATATTTTTTTTTTCACACCTTTTTTTCATCTCTGATAATCTTCTGCGAAAAAAACTGAAATGAATAAAAAAAATTTTTCAGCTGCAAAAAAGCTGATTTCCTATAGATTTTATCATATATGCTGTACGTATCTTCTTTCATCTCCCAGCTTAAATCGAAGATTAGTAATATCTCAATTTTTATCACCAAATATAAAAGAATTTTAACTTTATTCACGGGCTGGTAATTTGGAATTCTTTGGAGTATTTAATAAATTATTTTACACTTGAAATAAAACGAGAGGATGAAAAAGGAAAAAAGCATAGAAATGCGGTCACGCTTTTTGCGAACGTTGTTTCGAGATTATGTTTTCTTTTGTCTTGTTGTATAGTTGTGTTTGTTTTCTTTCTTTTTTTTTTGTTAAATGACAGAAAGCTAAGCTTATGTGTGCCCACCGTGTCCTGCAAAGTGTATAGGCTTATTGTGGAGCCACATAAGGAAATGAGTTTATTATTTGTCCTAATAATATCTTTTATGAAAAATTTGTCTTGATAAAATTTGAAAAATGTTAAACAATTATAATAAAAAGATTACGATAGAGAAAAAAAATGTAATTTTCGGTTAATACTGCATGTAATTTAGATTTTTTTTATTTGCTGCAACATTATTAATCAACATACAAAAATATTAAACAAAAATATTTCTATTTTAGTTCATTCACAAAGAGTAAACTCACTAAATTATAGTCCAAAAACATCGTTCTCAAAAATTATTTTTCTGAAAAAGTCCAACTCACCCGAATAAGATTATGGATCCTCATCATAAATTCAACGAATTCCCAAAGCACCGATCAATCAGGGAACCCAAAATTTCCAAAAAACATCCCCTTAATAATCAATAATGCACGTCACATTTACCTAGTAACTACACACAAAATACCCAAACTGACAAATCCAAAGCTTTCCTCGTGACACCCATAGACAAGCGAAGGAAAAGTAAAATCCACTTGCTAAGCTCCTATTTTTCCTCGTTTTGAACTATCAATTTCTCGCTTGCGTAACTATCCGTAGCCTCGTTACTCCTCCCTATTATTGTATTATTACGTCGATTGGAAATTCATATTTCAGTCCAAGGTCAATTAATCGATGTATATATATATATANCAACTGTTTTATAGATTTTTAAATACTCCAAAGTGAAATATTTGTTTTGAAAATGTGTTGAATTTATTTTGAAAAAAATAGTGTAATATATTTTTAGGAAGTACTTGAAGTATTGTAATGTGTTTTTCAAATACTTGGGCACTTTTTTCCCTTTTAAATTTGTTTTTGTTCCAAAATAAAGAGCAAGTTATCCTGGAAAAATTTTATTAAATATGCCGTTTAACAAATATAGCTATCAAAAAAAATTGTTCAACGCGAGCAATACATTAAGCAAAGTATTTTAAAACAGCACCCGTACCCAAGTCTGATCGCAAGGCCGATTCACTACAAGCGGAGTTGCCAAGAGCGCGACTAATCGGTAAATTCACATACCCAGCATTGTCCGTTAATTCAAATTAAAGCCCACCTCGTTGGATGTAAAATACGTTACAATGAACGATTATCCGCGGAGAAAAATTGTTCTCGCCTTCGCGGTAAATACGCGCTTCCCGCTATTGTTACGTACACTGCTTTCTTTGTACGTATTCGCGAGGGGTAAAGAGATAAATTGTGATTTAACAAGGACGAACGACTCGTGCCACTGTTCATCACGATTAGATAACAATTACGGTGTACCACACAACGTTATTTATGTCCATCTCCAAAGAAAACTAAAAAAAAACTATTGCACCCCATGACGAGATATTTTTATTCATTCAATTCTATGAGTAGCAAACGAGGCAATGCGGTTACCACATGATTTTTCGATTACACGGTGTACACTGCGTGCTTCGATTTGATTTGTCTTGATTTGTCCCATCACAGAATGAAATTTTTCTCTCGGGACTGGAAAAGGGACATCTCGGAGATTTTGCTCCACGACGGACACTATACATATTATATATACACACACAAAAAACAAGTTTACTTCTAGCTGTTGCGTTTCAAAAGCGGAAACGTGCGGATCCGATACTGTGCTGCCGATACTTGCTCGTATCTACAGGTATACGTTGTACGTTTCGATGGTATTTTCGCCCGTCCCTTCGTATATCGCTTTTACTGCACCTGATTGCAATTTAGAAACTCGATGGAAACTCACTTAGCGCTTCGAAAAGATTACACAGTCTGCACGTCGCGCTCGCTGCACAGAGTCCGGTTTATTTTACTATTCGTACAATGTCGGGTCCTTCATGCAAAATTCCATTTCGCGTAATTTTATTACAAATATTTTCTACTACGCTTTTCCGTGTTTTAAAAATCATAGAAGTAGTTGAAGGGAGATGTTAATCGAAACTGCAAGCTTTTTCAACATTTAACCACGAGTATCTTCGTTTTCTCAGTTTTTTTTTCTCTTTCGAGCAGATATCGAGCAACGGGTGACCGAGTCGAAGCTGTTTTAAAATTTACAAGATTACATATCTCTCATTTCTAATGAATGACTCACGAAACACTCGTTTTATTTATTTTCTTAGTTTGAACCTACAGAATCCAACATATGGTTACATCTAGTATATAATACTTTACGAATATATAATATTATACTCAATATTATACTCAAAAAGTATATAATATTTTACTCAATATTTTTCGTAAGTCATATATGCAGACCAACTAATATCCTGACGCAACAAATTAATTTTTTAGACGTTTGGAAGAACATTTGCTAAACTTGAGTAAAATATTCCAACGAAAATCCAAGTTTGGGATTTTCTCATTGCCCAAGCTTGGCCAAACGTTGACCACATGAACTTTGGCGAAAGTTTGGCCAAACGTAAAAATTTTTACGCGGGCAACCACAGTTTAATATTAATTACTAAATTTTTTACATTTTTAATAGGAACCCTACAAATGTATTTATTAACTTGTAATGTTTGATAATAATATATTCACTTTACTACTTTTTTTTTTGTGAAAGAGGTACACTATTGTGTTTTGTGGTACTTACACCAATAGAATATAATAAATATGCGTACTTTACCAAAATAAAAATCACACCAAACGCAGATTAAACGTAGTTCTTACACAAAACAGATCATATTTTCTAATATAGTAAAAGGGGCTGCTCTTGTTGGCAACTCGTCAGTTGATAAAGAGCTGCCAACAAGTGCAAAATATTGAGTAAAGCTTGTAACCATTGTATTGCAGCCTCAAAGTTCGCCGGGCTTATTTTGAGTACTTTCGAGCCAATTGTATTCAAGTGTCGAATAATAGAGAGCGTAGCAAGTATACATTTATAATTTTGTGCTATAAGGTGATCGTTGTACGATTGAAGGTTATCAAAATGTTTGTAACAACCAAAATAGTTTTTGACAGTAAAGCTGTAACGAGTAATTTTAGGAAACTACGTAAGAGCAAACATAATAGTAGATAGAATATCTTTTAATTTTCATAAGAATGCTTTCCCGTCGATCATTACCAAGAGAAAATTAATGATCCACTTTTCAAAGGTCCGAGGATAAAATTGCGTAAAAGCAATAATTAACAAAAAAGTCGAGCAGATGAGAAATGAATTCCACGTTGATTTGAGACTGCATTCTTGGCTCGATTCCCAGTGATGTGCTCCGCTAAACTGGGAAAACTCCAGCAGGTCCTTCGCAAAGTCCCCGCTTTCCATTGGCCTTTGCAAAAGTGGACGTTTTGTATAAAAATACCAAATGGCCAAGGCTCAAACAGACTTTATTCTTACAATTATGATCCTCCGAAAAATTTTCCTAGTCCAAGAAATCTGCGTATGTTTGTTCTGAAAATAGCATACGTCCTGCAGAAGTAGAATATTGTCCTACCGAATTTCACGTACATCAGTCTGGATATGAAAATCCAGATTTCCCTGGGAAACAACGCAATAATTGATCGAGTGGCGGTTTGGATGTCAAAAGTGATCGAAGGTGTATTTTTTTGACACATATCATCAGCTCGGAATTCGCTCGTTTGACGTTCCCGGAAAAATGAGAGCGCAAAAACACCCAGAAAATGAAACGCGCAAGCGGCAAATTCAATCGGCGTTGAAGATCCTTTGCATTCGAAACCAGTCAGCGGTATGACAGCAACAGGAGCTGTTCATATACAAAATATGAAATGGGCGCGCGTCGGCGGACGAGAGACCTAAATAAAATTACCTCGATCGAGTTACAGGAGCGAGGAGCCTTATTTTCATTACAGATGGACAGGTGGGCGATGCTGATAACAACCCCTCGTGGTTGACTGAACCAATTGCCGAACGTAATTCCGACTCGAGCTTTTAATTACGGGCTTCAGCGTAAACAGGGAAATTCAATTATGTTGACGAGTCAAGCGTCGGAAGCGCGTTGCCATCGCGCGTGTTTTGTGGCCAAAGAGGATTTGGGGAAACGCACAGTATCGATTGATCCTATTACGGTTCAGCACTGCGTGTAGAGACAAAATTATCCCAGCTAATTCATTAATGGTCGATCGAGTGCCACTCCATTCAAATAAAGCTATTTATGATCATCGAGAAAGGAGGTCGAGTGTATTTTCATATGGACCTTTTGATTGCCGGTGATTAAAACTTTAATAGTGATTTTTCCTCCTTCGCGTTAAGCCTTGTGGGCCCTCATGATGGACAATAAAAGGAAAAGGGAGCTCCAGTGAAAACACACGGTTTGTAAATCATATTTACTGGTAAAGCACTCGTACGTAATCTCGGAAAGGTTGTTATCTTTAACGACGTGCTAACAAAGCCAGTAAAAATGATATTAAATCGGAAAAAGTACAGGGTAGTTGGGAGAAGATGATGCATGTCTTGGCTAGTCAAAAAACAATTTCTAACACCGTCGAATGATAAATTACACGATTACATCCGTTAATTGAAACGCGTAACAAATAAAATAGTGAATCAGTAATCAATCGAGCCTACGATTTTTCATCGCAATACGAGAGAGGAGGAAGAAACCCGTACGATTACCACGAACAATGTGGGATGCTTAATATCAGACGCGCGGAATCTTGACTGGCGTAGGTGGGTATATTATACGCTTACGTGTATTTTTATCCCCATCTCCTTTGCGCTTATATATAAGTACGTGTACGCAAGTTACGCGTACATTGCATTTGCATAAGCTTCGCGCGCGGGAATTCGCGTTATTTCACCTCCACTTTTTCCTCGACATTGTTAATTCTCTCCCTCTCTCTATCCTTTTAGCATATGAATAAGTTGTACGACTCTGGACAAAGTCGACATAGTTCGAGGCAAGGCTTGAGTGGTATTTTTTTCTCTGCTTACAAAAGCACCATTGTGTTGGCCGCTGATACGTATGTTTCTTGATGTTTCACATCTTGCGGCCAGAGTTTACATTGTAAGAAAAAAAAAAAAATTATCAGTAATTCTGCGAATTAGGATTATACACGTGGTATGCTCGAGTGTGCGTGCATGGAAATGAAAGATACGAGAAATGTGATATCCATATTTAGGATGTCGTATGATCTTTTGAAAAAATCTTTTGACTATAGATGGAACAGAAGTTTGCCAATAAGTTATAGAATACTGCCAGTGGTAAGCTAAGTGACAGTTTTAATAATAATCAAGGAAGAGCAAATGTTTTGTAAACTAATAACTTTTATAAATATGAAAGTAGTCAGTAATAGGGGATGGTAATAAGGGTCTCTGGTGTTGCCAGAAAAGAAATATAGATTGAAATACAAGTCACGTGAGATTTTAAAGTTCTTGACGAAATTTACTCTTAGAAGTTCCAAAGAATTCCAAGAGAACCAAAAACATATTGCATTTTTACACGATAACGTTAAAAAAAAAAAAAAAGAAAGTCACTGGAATCGAAAAACCAAATACTTTCATCCACGACTTTTATTACGTACCGTTAAAAACACTTGGAACCGTTAGTTAAACACAACATGTTTGATTCAATACAAATATTATCCGTGCCTGATTATCCTTCCGAGCACGCACCACGGGACACTTTCCGACACTCCTGTTTACGCGAGAAAAAAAAAAAAAAAAAGATTGTTGCAGGGTAGGTACAACATAAATACCGAAGCAAAGAGAAAAAGAGCGAGAGAGAGAGAGAGTCTAGTGTCTACACAATCCATTGAGTACTAGACGAAGACGCAAGGAGTTCCACACACTCACTCAAGCCGCGCGAGTCAACACCATTTTCCCACCCCTTGGTACGGGTGGCGGTGAGCGCGCTCGTGCACTTCCATACACACACACACACACCACCAGTGAGAAAGTGACTCGGGAGAATGACTTATTCAGGCCGTATAAGCTATAGTCTTATACACCCACACCCAGCCGACCTTTCGAAAAGACAGTCTTCCTTCCTCTCATCGTATACCTCACGGGCGCGTGTGTGGGAGCATACGATAGCGTATACGTAAAACACATGCCTTGTATGCCAAGTAGAGAGCTATCTCCTCGGGCCCCTGCTGTAGATGTAACCATCAGGTAGCCACTCGTGTGCACAAGGGTGTGTACCTTTAGGGGGTGGAGGGTGTAAGTGCGTGGATCGATGGTACACAGAAATAGTGAGGAGGAGAGGAGGGGGCAGGGAAGAGAGTATAGCACAGACAACGGTGATGGTGCAGGCAAAAGGTGCCCGCTCTCCTCCTCTTGTACAATAATAATGTGCTTCGTGCCGTGTTTGGCCTATACACCTGGTATACATTGCACCCCTTTTGGCTCTCTCTCTCTATTCATGTATGTATGTATAAGGTACACGGACCGAACTCCAACTTCCGCTGTGTACAGCTGCTGTGCTATGGGGAATGATGGCAGTCGATGGTTAATTGGCAGTGGGGCTTTGGTCTGAGCACACCCGGAATAATACTCTCTCTTTTGAAGGAGCGTGGCGTAAACCTCTTGTCTGACGATACTCGGGGTGTACGACTCAAGGGACGTTATTAATATTTGGCAGATGCGACTTGTTATATTGTAATATTTTTTTGGCTCTTATTGTATGCGCAAAAGTATCATATTGACCAGAGTCGAGGAAATATTTACGGACAGTTTGAGAGAAATAGTATTTTACTTGTCGAGCTGTTAAAATTACCGTGTCCATAGAATTTGGAGTTTTAATAACTGAGTCGCTAAAACACGTAAATTAGTATAAAGTTGGTAAACCGGTGGCTCCGTTAAATGATCATGGGATTGGATATAATTTTGATCCTCGAAAGATTACCTCAAATTCAATTATGAAGGGAATAACTTCAAAGTTTGTTCAATTCGAAACGAAACGAAAAAGAGATAAACGATCCTCGGCAAAGTAAAGTTTGAAAACTTTTTCCAAAGACTCGACGCACCTTTGTGAGATAAAACACACAGTCTGTGTTATCGAGAGAGAAAGGGAGAAAGCGAAAATCATCAGCGTCTCCTGTGATCAATAAGGAAATTATTCTCAGCACTAATAACTTTCGTAAGAACAGGTTCCAAGTGTGTACCCCAAGAGCAAGCACTTGAACAATATTTCATCGTCTCATGTGGCGGGGGGAGGGAGGGGGAGAAAAAAAAACAAAATTTATCGAATAAGAACTGCATTAATCCGATGAGAAAAACTTGGCAGCATCTCAGGGCTCGCGGTAAATACGCGCGCTGGCATGTACTCCCCGAGAAAAAGAAGTTTCTATTCATGTGAAAACTTTTTAGCTTAGGGGCGTCATTCGCCCTTATCTTATTTTCTTCTCGGGTCGGTGGCTCGATTCGCACGTGCCATTTGCGACTAGGAATGATATTCTTCGGATGAATGCAATTTTTCTCGTACTCCAAAGTACCAAATGAAATATTCTCTGATGAAAAATTTAAAATATTACAAAAATCGAGACAAAAATACACCCTTTTTGCATCTTTAAACATAATTTCAACCGACAATCACCATCAAAGTGGCGGTACAGTCTAGTATAACCGAGTGCTGCTGTTATATCCCCGCGAAATGAAACATTCGAATAATTTATAGTCAAACGTAAGGTATGGAGAAAAAAAGAGCTACGCGGATTTCCGAGAAACCCGAGTGCGAAAGCCGCGAAAATGGTCTACTTAATTATCAAAGGGTTAAATTTCTCTCGCAATTGTGTAGGGGGGGGGGGGAGAGGCAGGAGAGAACACGTGCGCCAGAATTTAGCGCAAATACTTACCGAGCCCCGCGATCCAATGGCTAATTGCCGTGGCAACCGGCAGCGGTGGTATTATATTAGTGCCCCCCACTGCCGAGGTCAAGTCCGTATTAAACGGAATTCATATACCTACATTCCGTTAATTCTCTTCCGTGCATAATTTTCTCCTCCACTCCCGCCTATTGTTGTGAGTTTTTTGCCCTTTGAGCCAAGTTTTTTCGTTGTTTATTTCGTGTACCATCTTCCCTCTCGCTGTGAGATGAATTATGTAAAGCACTTTTGGACGATTGCTTTTTTATTTTTTTATTTCTCGAGTTGTTTCTATGTTTTTTTTGTCAATTAATTGAAACACTTTTCCAGACTATTTAGTCAATGATAAAAAATTACTCGAAAAAAGTCTAAAGTTAATTTACAGCGCATAATTATGCGATCCGTCATTTCGTACACGTCATAGTTTGTCATATTCACGCTTCATTTTTCAGCTAGATTTTTTATTCGTTGCGTGATGTAAAACAGAATTTTATATACCAATGTCACGCAACATATTTTGCATTAAACGACGCTATTTTTTTTATATGTAAAAATCGTGCGATCAATAATTTAAAAAAAAAAAAAAACTACTTGAGCATTTGACATAAGTACTCGCATTAAAGAGCAGATAAAAATAGTGCCACGAAGACGACTGGAATTAAAATTTGCATTCTCGACGACACCTTTACCCAGGGGATCCATAACAGTGAATGAATTATTTCAAGTAGAATTGAGTCATTAGAAGAAAAAATTAGTTCGTTTACCAGTACTTAACTTTCTCCCCATGCACTGTTCACTGAAGGTGTTCCGATGACAATAGTACGTAGCTAAAAATAGATAAAACTACATACAGGAAGAAAAACCATGATTAAAGATACCGATCGTACTCCTGAAATAAGGAAGATATTGAAAAATTGGAGCCATCCGCTTGATTACCACTCGATCACGACTTCTGATTTGCTATTGATGTAGCAACACTAACGGCGCCCCACATCAGTAGAAGCGATCGGGTACGGTCAGACGGACCGAACTTTTCCAATCGACTCGAGCAGCGCGAGAGAAATAAGGAATTGAAAAAGAAAGTGTCTCTCTCACACGGCATCGGCGTTTAGTCGGGCAAAGTCCACGCTACGGGCAACAACGGGGCCATCTTAATAGAATAGAAATCGAATCGATTTCGGCTACCTCCCCTCGAAACCTCCGCGCGTTAAGCCAAATGAAACCTTAATGGGGTGAGATAATGAGTGAGAGAAACAACGAGTGTCGGGATCGAGAAATTGGAAACGAGCTATTTCGCGTGACTCATCAACTGCCCCCCCTCCCCTCGCTGCCTATCCGTTATTTGATTTCGATTCATATCATTTGAGTGGTTATTGGTACATATGCCATAAATAGTCCATCACTTTTTTTTTTCATGACTATCCAAACAAATAATTGTTTGAGAATCATAATTGTACATTGTTTGAAATAAAAATGATAAAATATAGTCTTTTCTATTTTCCAGATACCATTGAAGTGACCAACTGCTTACAAAAATGGATGAAGTGGAAGTGGCATCGGAGGTAAGTTAAAAAGCATTACTTAAAATTTCGACTGTAAGCAAATAAATTTATAAAATTTGTCAGTGGTATTTTATTTTGAAAACAATAGTCACCAGATTCAATACGTACCGTAGAAAAAAAAAAAACTTATATCTTACAAGCCGTGAGATGGTAGAAAAAAAACCGCACGTCCATCGAGCCAATGTATCCGTAAACGCACATATGGACATTTTAAATAAATTGCGTGGTAAGCGTCCGCATGAACGCGTACGTATGTACATGTGAAGTGAGTTGACTCTTAAGCCGGCCACCCACGCGCACTCCTTCTTTCTACCCTCCTTCGTTCTAACGCCGACGGCAATTATGCAAAAATTGTCCCCGAGCATGCGACGCTATTTTATGGGTGCTAACTCACCCACACGTTTACACGCGCACGCACACATATATGAATACTTCGTATTGTTGGTTTTACCGCGTTAGCGCTTTTCCGTCCACGTCATATAAAACAAACAAATAAGTTTGATTATCGTCATTCATTCATTTATGTATATATTACGTGAGAAAGTGTTTTGGTGACATAATTTACGAGAGAGGACCGTAAACCTGGCATTACATCATTGATTACGTGTACGTATGATGAAGGGTTGTATTTTAAAGAACACTTTAGGCCTATCTTTTTTACAACCTTTCTTCTTCGACTCTTGCTTTCGCGTCTCTTTTTCTTATCCTCGGAGCCGAGTTATCGAGCGCGCGAACCCCATTTCTCAAAGGAAATCGCGATAAGAGCCCTAATAGCCACTTTTTCACCCTTTCTCTTGGAGCGATCACTTTTAGAGGCTCTTTTTATCACTATTATTATAATTTTTTTTTTACATTAGAGATCGAGCTCAGAAGCGTTTGTTTCATATATATACTACGATGATGAGTAGCGGTTATCTTCAATTCATTATATTTTGGCTTCAAAGAGTGCATGATGCAATCGTAAAGAGGTAAAAAGGTGCGATAGTAAATAGTTACTTACATAAATATGATTAAAAAGTTACAAAGGCATCCATGACAGTTCGAAAAACCTCGTGGTATAGAGAAAAAAGTTTCCCTGTTCAAACATGCCTCGAACAAAATAAAGCTACACGTTTTTTTAACATGCTATTTTTCCACTTAACTCGAGCGAGCAGAGAGAAAGATGGTTATGGTATAAGCGAACTGCTGGCTCGCTGCTGTATTGATGCACGCGTGTACAAAATGTACGCGTAATTGAATAAAAGGTACCTCATGGAAAACTCGCGGGGTGACGTTTACGCGTTGCGTTCGAGCTTTCAAGAGGTCGTTTGAACGACGTCACTATCTTTTTCATTCTGTATTTTTTTTTATTCCACCATCGTCAACGTACGCACGTTGACGTGCTGCGTGCATGGTTTTTAAATATCGGTATCAAAGGGGGAGGGGGGGATTTATTGAACGAGGACAAAGTGAGAGAGCAGTGAATTTGCAAATTTTTCTCTCTTTATATTCAATGATGGGAATAAATGCTTAATTTGTATGACTTACATTTAGTGGTTCGTGCGAGTCTAAGTTTTGCAAATGATGCATTGAGTTGATGTATTTTTATGCCATGTTATTTATGTGCAAATTTTTTTTCTTTTTTCATTATTACAATTTACAAACATTGAATAAATATCATTTAACTTCAGTATGGCTTATCCACTTCATTGAATAGTACGATTTTTACTATTTTTATAGTGTTTTGTTAGTTTTTACCAAAAAATTGTGATGCTTTCACAGGAGAAGAGAGACAAAGATGCAAATGAAATAATAACGTGACCGATCTGACGAACTAATTTTTTTTTTTTTATGTTTAAGGTGAAGTGAAATATTTAAATAATTTATCCTCCATTGCTATTTACCAATACCACCAAAAAATGTTTTCTTATTTATCTGGTATTCGTTATGATTGTCTCCCCTTCTCCGGATGTATAGTAATAATCATAAAAATTCCGTCATATCTGGTCAACTGTGATGGACCTCATTCGCATTATTGCGACTAAAATTTCTGGAATCCCAAATGGAAAAGTAATTTCATATTTTTGGTGAACAAATTTATACTTGTCAATACATTTTATTCAAAGGAATTCTAATTAAAGTTCTTAAGCTTCGATTGGCTCAATCATCAGTAAGACCGGAAGACAAGCTAAAAATATCAGAAACGTCAAAAAAATGGATTATCAAAAGCTCCTAGATATGATATAAAACATTCCATTTTGTATGCCAAAGCACCCAAGAATAAAGCCGCAAATCCATTACCTTTTCGTATACATAGCAGAAAAGCTATTTCGTGAAAAAAAAGAAGGAGGTAAAGACGAAAAGGCTCATGCGAAACATCGATAAACCCGTGTCCTTCGAGGGGCCACGATAGGAAACATTACGAGACGATATTTATAAGAGCCATATCCTCGGGTCTCTACTCAATATCCGCGTAAAATTTCAGAACCAACTATCCTCTCTGCAAGCAGAGTAAAAATAAAAATGAAAAAAAAAAAAAATCGCGTCGTGAGATGCGAAATTGCGCACCAGAAAGATGAATTTTTCATGCATGCCCACGTACGCGTGAAAGTATTCCGATCCGCGCTTTGGAACGAGAGAGTTAATGTTACGCGCTTGTCTAACGCGGGGAAATCGCGACGGTGAATACCAAATTGGCACGCACCACGTACATTTACGGGGTGGATTATTTTTCGTTTGGTGGAAAAGTATCGAGTTCGCGGATCGACTGCAGTTGAAACTTTTGCAATTTTCTCTGTCTCTCTATTCATAAATATTTGAGTTTTGCCCGGGAAAATAATCATCGCGTTTGCTTATATGAATTACACATATACATATAATGTCGTAAGACTGCGGTTCGAGTGCACATTCCATTTCCGCGAGACACGTAGTTTTTTGACAAAAGTTTTGTAAGCTGCATTATTTAGAGATGAAAAATCTGTCAAAGCTTAGTTTTATTTCATACGATTCGGTTATCATCAACTTTTCGATCTGTATTTTGATAATTTTATAGAGTACACGTTTCATTACTACATCTTTTTCTCCAAGTGTTCATTAGCATCAAGTAATTATTACGAAATTACCCCTATTTGTTAGCACGCTATATCGCACTTGAGAAGTTTTTGAAGTTAAACAACGTAGACGGTAATGAAGATAATAATCTTTAGTTAGGGAGTTATTACTTTAAAGACGATTAATCAAGTAAACATGATTTTGTTTTGGGAGCAATATATTTTTTTTAAATCAATTTTAAACTATTTAAGAGTTGAATAATAAATTCGCACAGTGTGTAAATGTAAAGATATTTGTTATTACAACGCAGAAAGGCCTAGGAGTAGGAGCATTTGTAAGGAGTCGTCGGGGAAATTTCATCTATCCATTAGGAGGAAAATTCGAAACCGATTGACTCCTCACTATTGAATTACAGAGCCGTATCGACTACACGCGCGCGTCAATTTATGTTTTATCGGAAACGTGCGTCCTACTTGCGTCGAGCAAATTATCTACGCACGCGTGGAAGTATACGTTCTCGAAAAAAGAGGGAGAGAGAGAGAGAGAAAGAGTACGTATACAGCCAAGTACAAAGGAGATTATTAATATCGCGTGCGTGGTATGAAAAGTCGATCGCCCGACGGGGCTTATTAATAGACGAATCGCCAACCCTTGCATCCTTTTTTTCTCCCCGTCCCCTTGTGAGGAAATTTACTGAGTAGCTGTATCGTACGTGCTTGGAATCTTGGTTGGTACGCAACCTGATGCATGAAAAAAAAGGAAAGGGTTGTTTTTGTATCACGAAAACGATGTAGCAGTTCAATGAAAAATGTGTCGAGAGGCAATAAAACATTTACAATCCATCATACCACCTGCAGTCGAATTACAGTCTCATTTATCTTCAAATCTGATTGCGATGGATTTTTTTTTTTTAGTTATGTTCATACAATAACTTCCTGAAATAATTATTATTTGTTTGTTTCTACAGTTTGTCACGTATCTAATCTCGTGCAACGTTTCAATACGAAAACCTAATTTCAATTCCCTTGGTTTTATAAATATTAACGCTGCCTGAAGTAGGTGTCAACTTTTTAAACTTTGGGGCCATAGTTTTGAGTCAACTCCAATTAAAACTGAAGTCAAGCGATTTTTTACATTATTTTATTCCCATTTTTCAATATTATTGAATATAGATTGTTTTATTTTTATAATTTGATATCAGTACAAATAAAACGTACAGTTAATAACATTTGTGTATTTGCAGTTATGTCAAAATAAAAATGTGTGGAAAGGTTTTATGCTGGTAATGAATTAAACATCAAAATAAATGTGCAAAGTTTTGTAGCACTCATTTAGTATTCACTGATTTCATACGCTACGCATAAAAGCGAAATTTTATTATTATTTACTGTCTCACGCCTTTGAACTAAACGTTATACTGAGACTCTAAATGTATTTTGTGTAGTTTTATGGCAATACCCAAAATGACAAGTACGTTACATCTGAGCAGATTTTTTTTTTTACGGAGATTAAAGTGTAAAACGTTTTGTAAAATATTACTCGGTACCTCATTAGACAACAAAAATGAACAAGCCGAGTTCCAAAAAAAATCACGTAAGCGGAGATAAAACTTTGGAAAATAATAAAATCAGCCTAGTGCGTAACACCAAGTCCATTCGGAAATCGATATAGCTTTTAGCCTAAAAGCCTACACGTAAACGATACGCGTCTCTTGTTTGGGAGTACTTTTCCGGAATGAGGTTGACCGATGCGTACAACCCTTTTCTTGTATTTACACAAAACAAAATGGATCTATTTTCTCTTCACCAGAAGCTCAAAATACCTTAATATTGTGTTCATTGATTTTTTGGGTTGAAAACTTGAGATAATTGATGAGAAATAATTACTCGACGCCAAAGTACAACAGAAATAGCAGCGGATGAACACGAGCTAACTCCCATGTTATCTGCAAACATAATTTTCAATATCACAAATTCATGATACTGCGAGTTATACAGATTCTAAAATGACAAAGAGCAGCTGGGCTCGTTTGGAAACAATTACGCGAACGACAACTCATTTCGAAACAGAATGAGAAGAGAGAGAGAGAAGTGGAAACAGTAGACATGCGCTTTGTAGGTACGCGTAGGCTGAGTGATGAAACCGGAGAGCTTGGAAACTGTCGCATATTCCCGAGCTTAGCGTCAAAACTTTGCACTAAAACTTTCACCGAGAGAGAAAGCAGCATTGTACTGTTTCGAGGGTTTCAACTTTTCTGCACTGCGTACTCTGGATACACAGAAAAAAAAAAAAAAAAAAAAAAAAAAAAAAAAAAAAAGATTTATCGGTATTTTCGTAGACAGGCAGGTGGACGGGCGGACGTACGATTTTATCTGTTTGACTATCGGTTGGTGCACGAGAATTTTTTTTTGTTTAACTGCCTCAGTAACTTGTGCAGTGAACATTTTTTAAATAATTTTACGATCAAATATTTCTCTAATAAGAGCACAATTTAGTATTTACACGGAAATAAAAATTTGAATGTGTACATGTGTATTCGCTTTACACAATATATCGTTTATAGTACGTAAGTTACGGCAACTTTTAAAAAAAATTTTTTTTTATAATTTAGTTTATTTGCCTAATATGTTAAATAAATCAGACTGGAAATATTCGTTCTCATTTAAAGTGCTACTTTTAGAGAAACCTTGAACGCGTTTTGAGAAGATTTTGCGTGTGAAATCGCAGAATCTAAAAGAGTTTTGTTTACTTTGAAAAACTATACCACGATGAATTTTAAAGATAAATGAATTTGCATGAATTCATGCATATGCAGAAAATACTTTACGCATATGTATTTTTATATAAATGTCCTTTCTCTCGTGATTCATTGAATAAAAATATTGAAAAAAAAACCTACACATTGCCTCGCTAATACGGTTCCATTAAAAAATTTATGCGGCATCGTATATTAATATCGATCTCATGAAGCAATTTGTTTTCAAGCTAACATTTCCTCGTTTTATTCACGTGAACTTGCACTTACTCCGTTAATTCCATAACGACTACACATTCAGGATAGTGGGTGCCTTTAGCTTAATTGCAAATAGCACCGTAAAAGCTTTACATGCACGAGAGATGCGTCTTTCTTGAGATACAGGTGGTGGAGAAGAGAAGGCTTAAAATATGCGTGTATTAAAACTATTTCAGCACAGCTATTTGCCAGTGAAAATTTTACAACATTTCAAATTTTATCAAACATGATTTTACAATAGTTTTTTCAAATGCTTTTTGATAATAAATTTTTTTACTCATTTGTATCCTTTGTTTTCGTTTATCTTACAGAAAGATTAATTATTTAGAATTTCATTTTCCTAACAAAATGTTTTAAATTAAACTATAATTACGATTAATATTCTTCTGTGAAAAAATTTTCTCCACATTAAATTGAGTTTTTGTGTAAGAAATGAATTTAAGTACATTGAAAAATATGTAATTTTCTAAAATAATCGTCAACAAAGTGAGCCGAAAAAATTTCTGCTCACAGAAGAAACATTAGCTTGAAAGTAATGAATAATATAAGAAAGATATAATTTATTAAAAATGAAATTTTTCGGAATCCTTTCTCTAAAACGAAACACCATAAATTTTTTATTTCCAAGCTGCCAGTTACTTTTTATTTCCTTTATTAATTTTTTTTTAACTAGAAGGTATTCATTTCAATCAAGCCAGATATAATTTTAATTGCATTGAAAAAACTTGCCGCGCAATTAAATTATTACACGCTTAATTAGCAGCGCTCACATCTGGAATCTTTCAATTTTTCAGACGCACGCATCTCATTTCAAAGTGGCTAAAAAAAAGGGTCTGTGCACACACGTTTTTCCTGCCTCGAATGAAAATACCGAAGCGAGAGTAATCAGGTTGTGTGTGTGTATATATATAATGTTTCATCTCGAGCTTAGGTTTCCCAGGCCCGCATCTGCATTTAAATTATTGATTGGTACGAAGATATCGAGCGACTAGACCTGCAAAGAGCGGATACTTGATTATATCGGAATAAAATTCGGGGGAGCACAGGACGGAATTAAACAGTCCTGATTATGCGCCGCAGCGCCAAGTGAATAATTTATAAGCCTTTCTTCCTTCTCCCTGCACGTCTCACCGCCCGTCCGTTTGTTGTATATTCATTTTCAAACGCGCACCACTGATTGGAACTCGAATCCCATAAAAATTTGAAACTTGATTGGATATTTAAAGTTATTTGTATACAAAAACAGCGCGAGCTTGTTTAAAAGATAAGTGTTTACTCAATCAGGTGTTGAAAAGGCAAAATCCGCCGAAAAATCAATTTATCGCGTATAACCCACTGGACTCGGTCGGTCGATCGAAAGGGTACTTTCACGCAGTGCACTCGAAAAGCACATCTGGGCTCTTTCGATTGCTTCGTTTTATTGACTCTGGCAGCTTTCATGCACTTTATTGGGAATATTAATTACCGCCTGCCCGCGAGAGCTTTGATTATTTTTAGCGTTTCGGGCGCTCATTTAAGCATAAAATAATGCACGAGGGGCTGTTAGATGTTTGAAACAGAGGCGCGGGCAGTGCAGGTTACTGGCTCCTCCAGAGACTGCGAGATCTGTACATTTTCTATGAGATGGAGACTATGCAGGTGGATAATGGCTCTTGGGGACGCTAATGAGATTGCATCTTTTATTCCGTTGACTCAAACATATGGTGGCTTGTGCTCTTACTTTAAATCATTTAATCAAATAAGGACGTATTTTTCTCATTTTTACTCGTGGGAAAATTAATTAGCAACTCGTTGCACCAGCCACATCTCCGTTGATTTACCTTTTCTTGCTCTTTCCGCGGTGTTATCTCATTTCCCGTCTCCTGTGCGTATCCTTAAACGTCCTTTACCCTTTTTTTTCAGTCCTCTCCCTTCTTGCACGACGATGACTTTTAAAATGCTGAAAATTTGGAATGAAAGAGAAGAGGAACGATAAGAGTAAAAGGAGCGTGGGGCAGCAGCCAAGTTGCATGCTTTTTCATACCGTGATAATCCCCGCGTTGACTTCCGCGAAATTTCCCCTCGAAATTATTCCCTTTCTCCTCTTTCTCTACGCCTTCGTTTCAAAAGTAAATTCTTCGGAGTCCAGCATTACAATGATGCCTAGTGCGATTCCGGCTTTGAGTTTTACGACTGCGAAATCTCGACGACTGTGCGCAAGGGAAGAGCAAAAAGCGAGAGAAGAGACTATACAGTCCACACTAACGTGTAAGAGCAGTGAATACCACGGGGGTAAGAGCTGACGAATTGCTCGGTTTAGAGATGTGTTTTCGCGTTTTATGCTTTGGGTGATTGTCATGCCATAAAAAATTTTTTTTTTCAGCACTTGATTGTTGTCCAGCACGTGTTTGCAAGCACAATTAACTTTACGTTTTTAATAATTGTACTCTTTCATTGAAGGGCACGTAAAGTTTCTTGCGACTTGTTATGATGAAACATAAAAGCGACTGCATTCGAAACAATGGAGGGATTACACCAGTAAACTGTAGGATTTCTTTTTCTCAGATTCGAGACAAGTATATATATATGTATGTATGTACAGCAACAGATATCAAAAGGATTGTGAACCCAAGAGTGTTAAAATAAAAATTTTTGAAATTTCTATTTTGTGTTCAACACATTACAGTGGCATTAAAAAAGGGTTTGATAAATCGTAAAATCGGTAGCTCATCAATTACACATCACTAGTTCTAGGATGAAAAATACAAATGGTTATTGCTACAAATTCCCTTCGCTCTCTACAACCTTCAAGCGTTAGTTTTTCCATTCATAATTTTTTTATTTGATACAGCTGCAGGTGAGATAGTCTGAGTTATAATTGTTTTACTTTCAACTAGACACTTAGTCACCTCTATTTGCTCCTCAATTTTGCTCTATTCCGTCGGGATTATTTTAATTATTCGATTAAGCTTAGAATACAGACTAATGTTAACCCACCGCAAGGCCGCAGGACAAGACGCATTACTCCCGTGCCACAGTGCACTTAGGCGCTCATTGTTTCGCTCTAATTAACATACGTATAGTTTAGGCGCTGGTGCTTCGCTGCACGCGGACAGTACAGTCAGGAAGTAAAGTGACATCTTATACATAGTACACGTAAACACACTCGTGAGTAGTGATATTTTTAAATCAGCTGTCCTTGGGTATGAATCGCTGATTTATTAAGAAGCACCCAAAGAAACGAAAATTATTTTTTAATAAAAACGAAAATTTGATCTCGCCATTTGAGACCAACGCTGTTACCTCTCTCTCTACCGCGAAACAAACTTATAATGCAGGTAATAAGGTGAAAAAGTTTTTCTTTGAAACGCGCGCTCTTTTTTTCCGACGCGAGAGTCGCAGCATCTTTTTGCTACCAACGTGACGTAAAGCGCTAACAAGCAATTTCCGCGCTAACCATTAGAGTTGGCATTGTAATTTTACAAATTTAAGGCGAAGGTGGATGAAACGGAGGCAGTTTTTTTTCTTTGCAGGCAAAGAACGCATTTTTTTCTTGATTGATGCAGTTGTGTGCTTTTTTTATGTGTAACAATGAGTACGTTTGAATCTTGAAAAAGGATCGTGGCGTAATAGTATCGATAAATATTTGAATCCTAATTTGGTACATCATACATTTATTTTTTAAATGCATTATTAAAAACTGTATGAAAATTTGAAGGTTTTAAAACATTTTTAATAGATTTTTGTCAAATGATAAAGCTAGCACAAGCACGGATAATTGAGCTATACGTTTCAACGGGCAGAACATATTGAATAGCTGACGAGAATTCTCGAGAATAAATTATAAAAGTTGCATCACTTTCAAGGATGCGCAAAGTTTTTTTAATTTTGAAGTTATCCGATGAACTCAACAGTGTATACGCACAGCTTTCCTTTTGTACTCTATATAAAAGTGGATTTATAACGAGACAATTTATAAATCCATGATTTCCGTATTAGTTAAATTTTGCCATTAAAATTTTTTTATAATTGGCATGTGACTTTTGCAGAAAATTTCGAGTTGTTTTAAAAGTTTATTGATTTACCTCATATTTAGTTTGTAAATTATCTACTTTAAACTTGTTGCTTTTGAAAATAAGTTCGCCAAGATAGCTTATTTTAAATAAAATATTTACATAAAAATACATAGAGTTTCTTTTTTAATTTAAATTTACGACAAATTGGACGATAGAAATTTTGAGTTAATAACCGGCATTATCATAGCAAATTTAATAATACAACGTTTCAAGCTATCAATCTCAAGCTTGTTCTTCTCTGTAGGTATCTGTATGACATAGAGGAAATGAGGGAATTTCCGCCTTGCAGGGTAATATTCGAAATAATATTGATACTGGAATCAATTTAGATTGCGTAAGGATGAAGCTGAATGTGGGAAAAATTATATTTTTATCACGTCATCGTACTTGCAAACAGTACACGATGATAGACAGCCATAAAATTGTTTCAATGCAACTACAGGCCGTAGGGTGCATGTATTTCCCCCTCTTGCACGGCCTCGAACTCCAAACAACTTTTAACCGAATTACAAGTGAGCAAATAGTGTGGCGCAGTTCGCTGCCATGAAATCGTTACTCAAAAGTCTGTATACTAATGGGGAGACAAAGAGACAGGGAAGAAGAGTTTAATGGCCCGTTGGTGCTTCGAAAGGACGGCGAATCTTATGGTCGCAACACCTGGAGCTTCTTTTTTTCTAATTCTGGATTCAGTGGTTAACTTGACGGCTGATGGAAAAAGTTTTCCATTTTTCTCTCCCGTTAAACGTCGTGTCTGCTCAATTTTTTTTTTTTATCGCGGATTCGACGGATGGATTTTTTTTTGTCTTGGCAAACGTCGAGCTTCTTTCCCACGAGTTTCGAGGGGAGTTCGTGAAAATCCATCACACGCGCCTGATAAAGAGAATTGTAACGCAAAATTTATGGAAATCGCTGCGAAAAAGTTTTGGCTTATAAATTTTTCAGTAGCACGACTGGTTTATCCACTCAGAGCAAAACAAAGTATTTATAATCTAGTACACGCGAGTTATTCGCTAGAAAATATTATTTTTTTGTTTCCGTGAATGGGATTTATAAACAAGTACCTACAAACGTATTAGAAAAATTGTTGATTTCGTGTATCAGAGAAAACGTAATTGTAATTTTCTGGTCGCAGAAATCGTTGAAATAAAATTGTCATTATTTTATTTCCATTTTTTCAATAAAAAGTACATCTAATAAATTTAAAAATGATCTATCAAATGGTTTTTTGCTATAATTCTTACTCAAGTTACAAACGGTTGATACATTTTTCTTTTTTCAATTTAAAGCATGCAACTGTGGCGCTTCATCCATTTCTGACAGCTTATCGCGACGCTTGTGTCGAAACTTTTGTTGTTGAGGATTTATCTGTTGGACTCAAAAATTTAAAACTCAATTTTCGCAGATGAACGAACTTTTATCCTTCATCGATCATTTTTTTGCCTTTTTTTCTCGCACCGCACGTGTGACCATGCAAATTATTGTGTATTTTATCTTTCTCGTGAAGGGTGGTCTTCTATTTTTTTTTTTTTTTTATGTATCATCAAACTAAATCAAAATGTACATATTATTTCAGAATCCTTGATAATTGTTGGCACGAACTTGTACGTAACTTGGGTACTTGTCGAGACTTTAGCTCGTTGACATATCTATCTTTTGATCAAGGCGACATTGCTGAATAAAATATCCGAGCGTGTCACGAAATTTAGCCCCACGTGAGCAAACAAACCAGTCGTGCGCCGAATGTTGGACTCGAAGATGGAAGTAAAGAGAGGAAAGTGTGACACAACCTTTGCCCTTTTTTATGGTTAAAACAAGTTACGAAGTCTAACGATCTCTTGCAACGATAACTTTACCCCTGCGCAAAGCCAAGTGTGTGAAATACTCGTGTGGGTTGCAGAGACATACTTGCAATAATCAAGTTTAGTGTAAAAATGAAGTATACTACTAAGTAATTTATATAATGAAGATACAAATTTGTAGAACATAAATACATGAAATTTTCAACATTTTGAAATACTTACGTAAAAATGCAACTTACGGGAAAGTCTTTATCTTATAATAAAAATTCAAAAGAGCTGCAGCAAGTCCATAAATATGTATGGACGTTTGTGTATTTTATAAGTACATAACATCACACTTGCTGGTGTACATAATGTTCAATGTGACCGGAAATTTTCCTACATTTTTAATGAAAATATTTACAAATTTTGCAAGTTATATTACACAATACTTAGGTGCAAAAAGTGGAAAACTGCGATTTGTTTCAAACTGAGGTCGATAATTCAGTCATTAGTTGTACCGACAACACCAAAATTTTTTTCTTGAGTTTTTGATACAGTTTACAAAGAAAAAAGTAAATTTAAGCAACAAGAGCAAAAACCAAAGGGATTTCCAACAGAAAGGCTAGATTGGTCTGCTTACGTACACAATCACATGCATGGAACCTGTGATGACGATTGAAAACGAAGAGACATGTTTACAGTTTTATATAGGGATGATCCTTACCTCTAATCTCAAAACGACGAGACGAACTTCCTTGGCGATGTTATTAACAATCCTTTTTCTCTCTTTTCCGATATCTGCCATGCAATGCCGCCTTCTTTTCTCGTTAGCTTCATTTCCTTTGGGGTCCATATACTTAATAACACGTGACGTGCCTATGTATATACACGAAGGCAAAGAAGGAGTTGTATCTGCGTACGGCTGCGTAGATAACCACACTTTTTGTCCTCAGTCTTTTTTTTACAATTGGTTAACGAAAACGCCAGCTGTAAAGATACAAGACGTCGGAGTCATGACATATCGCCAAATATCCCAAAATTTGAACGCGAGACTGAAAAAAAGCTTAATCGTTGCACGATACCTGCAGCTGAAACAGTACGCCATTATAACCTTCTTCCGTCAGTTCTATCGACCGATAATAGGCTCGTAGGATAACACCAATAAGACTCGCGAAAAAACACTCACCACTTGTCTATTTCCAAAATTCTGAGCATTGATAATATACTTACTTACTTATTGAAATGTACTCGGCTACTCGGCCTATGTAATGAAAAACATACACACACGAACGATCAATCACTTTTACATACGTATACTTATACTTATTTACCAGCTACAAGCTGACTGTAACCCCTAAATGCTGCTGCAACTGTGCAACTCAGATTTTAGTTTTAAATTCTCCCGAATGCGAAAGCGACGCAGCACAGTACACCGGCCGGGCAATGATTACTACACCTATATATACATACACATCGATGAAAAAGAAGAGATACGGCCTGAATCAGGCCGCCTGATTGGATCCAAGTTCGAAGTTACAAAAACTACCACTGCCACTGTTCGAATCGTTCCATCCGAGAGCTTTAAGCCGAGTACTTGCGAGTTTAACGTTTGAGCCCACCGATGTCTTGGCATAATAAACTTTTGAGATTTTTTAACAATATTAAGTATTATTTTTGTAATTGAAACGTTGATTTTGAGTCTTAATGCTCTTATTGTATTTCTGATGGCTTGACACTTTCGTAACTTCATGTGTTGAAAAATGTTCATCATAATTGATTCGAAGGAAAATTTCAAGCCAAGATGAATTTAAACTCAATTTACAGTTGAGAAAACAAAGTTCATTCAATTTAGAGTAACTTTTTCTTGATGGAAAAAAAAAAAAATTGGCAT
>NW_019379465.1:1608151-1636236 GCF_000648655.2 Copidosoma floridanum | reverse complement strand
AAAAAAAAAAAAAAAAAAAAAAAAAAAAAAAAAAGGGGAGGGGTTTAAAAAAAATTAAAAAAAGCGGGAACATTTTTTTTTTTTTTTTTTATAGGTGGTATTGCGGGGTCGGAAAAAAGTGTACTTGCCCGAAAAGGGGCGGGGCAACAACGAGCCGTTAACTCAATGGATACATCGACTCACCACTCGAAGAAATAAATGAACGAAAGTATGAAACGATCGACTTCGCGTGCCATTAAGCTCCGTTCCAAGCGTGGCGTTTTTTTTTTGTGTTTCCACGCGAGTCAAAATCCAGACGTCTGTGTGCGAAACATCTTTGACGGAAAAAAGAAGCAAAGAGACGCCGCGCATTTTGTACGCCCGACTAGCTGCGACAAAGCTATAAGAGGACGCTTTTTCCCATCATCGCGGTGACCTTGGCTTTCCCTCTTCTTCTCGCCCCATCTCTTTTTTATCATCGACATCACATCACAACGTATACACGGGCATCGAAACGTCAAGCTTTTCGCTCGAGGTATAGCCGACCGGGCGAGCTTTCAGAGCTTTTTTCCTTTTTGCCACTGACGGTGTACAACATAATGGGGTGTCCAGGGGATAGTGCTCGCTTGATTGAATTAAAGCTCGCGTGCGCGTTAAATAAATCAAACGGCTAATATACGTGTTCTTTGAACTCCCCCGTGCGAGGAGGTAATTGATATTTAAAGGCTATACAGTGCAAAACTAAAATAATTCCGGTGTGTGGTATACACGCGTCGTCATGGCGTGCGGCACTTGGGCTTTTGAAAGCAAAATCCTGTCGCGCCACAACTTTGGCCCACTGCGGAAACCACCGAAGCTTTATTTGAAACAACGGAACCAGCTAAATTAAAAGGGAGGAAAAAAAAAAATCGGCAAACAGATGGAGTTGTTATTTTTACGGGGTGCAGTTATCGCGTCTTGTTAATTATTCGCTGCGATGATTGAAAAAGATAGAAATAAAAAAAAAAAAGGAAGATCTGACGATGGAGAATTTTAATTGGTGGAAGAAACCCGATGTTGCGGAGATGCTTTTCTTCTCTCGGGTTTATATTTCTGTTCTTGGGGCGACCTTGAAAGGAATAACGAATGCGAGCTTGCAACTGTCAGTCGGTGCAGATGAAAGTGACCGGGAAGTCTTACGATTGAGGGCACGTTCGCTATATTGTTTTTGACGTCGAATACGGTACAATTAATATTGTATAAGGTCGTGCAAAGTTAGAACTGTCAATATTTTTTTTTTTTTTTTTTTTTGCACAAAATAATACGATCGCAGTGATTGAGGTGGCTTTTTTGAGACGTCATGTTAATAAGAAAATATACTTGAGGCTATACCATGAAATAAAAAATTAAAGCAGATCGATACAGAAAAATGTACATATCATATGAGATTGTATACGTTTCTGGACGTATACCCAAAAAGCCCATAATACCTCAAAATCGTTAATCGATGAAGAAACGCATTTAGCTTGCGACCTGTTTCCACTATAAATGCCATCGATTCATGATAAAATATGAAACGTTTACAAATACTTACCCTAAGGGATTTTTTTTGTCTTTGTTGAACACTTTAAAAAAAAAGCCCCGTCTATAAAAAACGCCGTAATTCCCCCGAAAAATTAATCCAAATAATTTCCTACTCTCATCGCCGAATTTCCCAGCTAATCCAATAATTTCTCGTCACTCCAACGTCCTCCATCAGCACCGTCTATCGTCCCAGCCAGCCATTCTTCTCCTCTGCTTCTCCGATGTCTTCACTTATCAAGCGTATCGCTATCGATACCCGCCAAAGTAAACCCAACCGACCCTCCTCTTGTTTCTCAAAGAAACGACTCTCGCCTATTTACCCTCCCTTGGAAACGTTCCCACACCCCTCCGTCTTGTCTACATTCCCTTGTTCGCTTTGCTCCTGTATCTCCTTTTTTTTTTTTTTTTTTTCTTGCACGTACGTGCTTCTTTTTGTCGGTGCTCGCGAAGCTACACGGGCAAATCACGGTGAAAACGGCCAATCAACGCCCATCCGGTGTACATCGGCTAGGAAGCAAACGCTGATTCGCGTTCGGTTCCACACGGAAAAGGAGATATCATCGAGACTTGCAACTCCGCAACTTCCGAATGGACCGCAAGTTGCGTGTACATCCCCTTTAACTTTCACGAAATTCCATAATGGCATATTTCAATTTTAGTTTTCTGGTTGCCATCAAAAAATATATATTCGCTCAAAGTCTCCAACTTGCGCATGATTCGGCAACAATGTGATGTATTACGCGACACACCCGTACATGTTACGTATACTTTTATTCCAACGGCACACACCCTCCATTTGGTCTATCTCGCGAGTCAACAAACAGTCATACTCAGACCCTAAGTACACGCTTCGAAAAACAATGCCGTTACAATTGTTGGAGTTAAAATGAGGGTGGATTAGTTGTAAGGGAACCCTTTTTTTCGGGCTTTTCCTTTTGTTGCTCCGTCCTCGGGGATATCAGCAGCGCGTGTGCGAGTGGCAGGTTCTCGGGGGCTTCGAGCGACGTATACACTGTACGTAGGCGTGTAACCCAGAGGGAAAAAGGACGACGGCGAGAGGTGGGAACAAATGAAAAAAATGCCCACCCACCCCCTCTTTTTTTTTTTTTTTTTTGCACTCCACCAGTGCTAGCGCGCGCGTGTGTGGTCAGTGCGGGGGATTATAGACCAATCGGAAACAATTTCGCGGCTCTTCCTTCGCATTTCTGGGGGATTATTATGGCTACCCCCCGCTGACTCTGCGGACTGCCGTTTTTCATTTCGAGTCACCCCCTTTTATCTGTCATTGATGCATGTGCGTAGCTTGTATGCTCCTCGCAGTGCTGTGTAAAATACATTGGTCATATATCACTCGGTTTTACTATTTATTGGGCCCATTGGAAAAAAAAAAAAAAAAATCACGAAACCCCGTGAACCGCTTTTATTTTATTTTCTTTCCCTTAAAAAATGAACAATCATCAACCAACCGATGTTTTATTTATCACTTGTTTTCCTCGTAACGGCAAACCCCACTGTGGCTCGCAAATTTTAATACAGACACCGTAAATCAATCTTCCACCCTCACCCTGAGCTTTTAAACCCTCCGTGGTCCCGATTGACCACCTCGCCCGCTTCATTCGAAATCGTTTGTCCCTTTGTATTCCCTTCGCCGACAACATTCATCCTATATTATGTACACCCTCCTCTCGAACAACCCCCACAGTCACACGACACCAACTTGCACATATATACGGGCACATCTACACTGGGATTGGGGAGGGGGAGTAGGGCGTCTAATCGATTATTGCTATTTCGACAGCAGCTGAAGTCGAAGGCGGTGGGGGGAGGGGGGCGTTGTGTGTATACCTATACGGATGCACGGAAGCATCGCAGGAGGTTTGTTTTAGCTCGTCCCACGGACGTGGATTGATTCGTTGGCTTTTATTCAACACCCCGATCGAATTAAATTCCTTCGAGGAGGGCCCTTCCGCACCTTTTCCCTCTCGCCGAGTTTAACTGATTTATCGGTAGTTTCGACCGCGCCCCGGCGCCCGTTGATGGGAAATAAAATAAACTTCCCGTTAATTTGGAACAAACTTCACGGGAAATTTCGAGAAAGCAAAATCCTTTTTTTTCCCTCATCCGAGTTTGGTAAGTGAGCCTCGTGTGGGGGGAGCAAAAGGTGTCCTCAAAAATGTCACGGAGTTGTCTACAAACTAACTTATGGTGCACGCACCCCACGCAGTCGAAAAAAGCTTTTTATTTTTTGTTTATGGAGGGACGGGGAATAAAAATAAAAAAAATAATAATAAACTGATCGTGACGTTGGCAGTAAAGTGAGGTGCTGTGCAAAGTAGGAAATTTCGTATGCATAGCGCATAACCGAGCACATTCCGCTGACGACAAAGACGTGGGTGGAGGGGAAATCTCAAGGTATATATACGGCAAGGGAGCGTAGGCTCGTGGGGGCTTGACCGTCGCGCGGAATTTATTTTTTGGGGGAAAAAATGATTTTTTATCTCCACTCGGGGACCAAGGGGACGAATAGTGGGCACGAGGGGGTGTTTTGGATTTATTTGAGACAGGGAGAAAAATGTCGTGGGTTGTTGCTTGGGTGATTTTTTCAAATTTCTCCGGTGCGACGAAAAAATAAAGCAACGCGGTACTTTCACTATAAATCCACATGAAATATTCATATTGGCATTCACACGGAATATGGAGTTCCATGACGGCTTATTATTCACAATGTTATATGTTTGTTATTAAAATTACGACTATTTGGAATAATCTCAGTCTGCGTGTGGGCATGGCAATCGACACCATCGGAAGAAAATGAAAATTATCAGGAATTCTGGACCATCACATTTGTAACGATCGAGAGATTATTTTGACATTGCCCCTTGAAATTTTGAGTTACGATCTATTGATTTTTTTTTTTTTTACTATTAGAGGCCCTTTGACACTATATTGAGTGGAGTCGCCCGCCACAGCCCTCAATTTGTTTTGATTCAATCGCATGTGAGGCTGTGAGAGTGTACAACAACAAGAAGGAGAAAAAGCACGGGAGCACGTGCGCGACGTATTTAATATTGATGAAAACGGCACGTGACTTTTTACATACCCCCCAACCCTACACCTACTTGACGCCGTACGCGTGCGACACTCGCTAAGGTTTTTCCGCGCGACAAAAAATGTTTTCACGAGAATTTCTGTCTGTTTTCCTTCTCTCTCTCCCCCCCCCCCCCCCCCCGCGATTTATCTTCATTTTTCCTTTTCGCGGGTAAGTGAAAAAAAGTTTCATGTGTGCGCCCACTGCTTTTTTTTTTTTCGTTTCTCGCGCCGTTTGAAAAAGAGGAAAAGAATGTGGAAAACCGAAAGTGGTCCATAACTCCTCTTGAACTCTGCAATTTCATAACACACGCGTCGTGCGCGCGTATAAATTACAAAAGTGCCCAGTAGAGGAAAGTATTTTCCTAACTCGCGCGGGTTCGTAAAAAAAAGGACAAATTTTCAACGTATATCAAATTAGCATAATTTACAAAATATATAGACGATTTGTCGCTCATTCATTGCAAATTTATTACGCAAAAACGAGAAAATTTGTTGCTCACGCAATACACGTGACATTTACCGTTTTGTCGCTTATCTTTTAAGGATTAAAAATTGAAAGGACCCTTTTCACGAATGTTGTCCATAGATTTAGAAGTAGGGGTTGTTGCTTGGTGGTGGCAGCTTGATGTACGTTGAGAATTTTTCACGACGCGCATCACCACGTACTCGGGGTAAAAATGAATATTCTTTGCCGTGAGCGGCACCCAAGCGTGCCCTTAATCGATTTTCACGGCATACGGCAATTATTCGCGTCCCGCGCCGAGCGATAGTTATCTTGGTTTTTTTTTTTTTTTTTTTTTTTTTTTTTTCAACGACCAGATCGCAAGGGGGGACCCGACAAATGATTGCAGCGCTATTAATGAGAGTACCAGCGAGAGCTTGCTACAAAAAATCGACTGCCTCTGCAGGAAAATGAATGCATTCTCCAGGACACGGTGACGTTTACACCTCCGATATACTTCCCCTCCCGAGTTAAATTTTTTTTTTCTTTTGAGTTTTCCCACGCCTCCGAATATTTATCTTTTTTGTGATCTACTTTGAAAATCCAATCAACTTGTTGTCTCTCGTGCGTACAGCCACGCGAAGCTATTCCATGGAACTCAAAAGCCTCGGGTTTGATCGAGCGTGAAAATAAGTTTTGGGCGTCCCGCGTAAATTGAAAAGTTGCTTCCTCTAATTCTTCTTCCTCTTCGATAATCGATCGAAAGGAAAGGGCCGGAATTCCGCGTTGCTATCGCCCACTGCGAGGAGGCAAAGTAATGAAAATACAAGTTACAACCAACTCCATGGATAAATGAGCTTTTTTTTAAATGTCATCTGTTTTAAATGTATGGGCAGCTTCTTGAGCTTTTTTTCGCTTTAAAAATTAAGCCTACGCGTGATATTGCAAACAAAAATTACCATTTTTTTTACCAATTGAGAGACGCGATGAACGAAAAAAATAAAAATTTTCCTCTACACAGAGGAGGTAGACGATTGTCCCATTAAACTCAGGTCAGGGCAAATTAAATACACGAGCTATAGTCGAGACGATCTGTGTCTCTATTGATTTTCCCGGTGCTCGAACTGTTTCGCCCGAACCTCCGTTGTTTGGTTAACGTTTCCCCCAACCAACGGTTCGATTTGGATTTTCCTAGGGGGAAAAAGGGTGTACAGCCAAGTCGGTGTCGTACATGAAGAAAAAGACGAGCCGAGTCGAGCGCAGGAGGTAATAAACCCGCGGTATCCGCTAGTAACGATGCCGAAGACTCGAGTGGAAAATTACCGTATTTTCCAGCCGACGTGATCCAAACCAACCGAGCGCGTCTCCATTACGCAGTCAAGGGTATGTGTAGGGCTTGTTGCAAAATAAATTAAAAAAAAAAAAATCTAGTCGAGAATCAACTTTGTTGTACGACATGGCAAGGAAGGCATCATCGTTAGAGTGGAATATAACGAACTCTGCCCGATCTTTTGGGGAGGGGTTGAAAAAAAGAGAAGCGTCTCCTCTCTAGCTTGTACGGATGGCAGAGCTAAATCTGCAATATAAATGCGGTGCCCCGGAAGAGATGGAAAACGAGTCGGTTCAATTTTCCCAAGGTATTCGACAGTTTTAACTCCGCTTCCGTGTACGGCACTGGACCACCGAAATTTCAAATCCACCAGCTACAGTAACGTCCAATATGCCGATTCAATCGCCAAATTTTTCAATTCGCCATGTCACACTGCACCCAATTTTCAAGGCGAAAACCAGAGAATTCTAATGACAATATACCTGCACGTTGGGCATACGTAGGTATTGCATTCCCGAAAATTCCACCAAAATTTCATGATTGGCCGTGCGAAATTCATCCATTTTTCCAAAAATATATCGTGTATGGCTTGTGAAGTTTGTTTCGACACACCCTCCCTCTGTAATCTACTCCGGCGCCTGTGCCGGAATAATCCACCCCCTACTTACTTAGCGTTAATTACGCGCGTTCGACTCGCTAATCAAGCCCTGATTAATGCGCCCTTCGGCCCGTCTGTACACCCATAATATGCATTTACATGTATACGCAGGCCTGTAAATTTTGCCAATTATATACCGCGTACAAGCATCGTCCGCACAGCTGCATCACAGTTTTCATTTGTTTCTCGTATATAAATGTAATACGTAATTATAGACGACTTTTGCGAATCAACGAAGGGAACAACAATAGTAGTAATAATAATAATAATAACAACAGCCACAGTGACATTTGATCGATATTCAAATGAAGGGTGAAAATGCGCCACGCGTTTGCTTCATCCCTCGCAATTTGCCATAAACGCGAGCCCCGAAATCTCGACCATTTCCTTTCGCGTGTGCGGCTGCTGGTATATATACTATATAAACAAGGTCCTAGTGTGCTCTCGTATAATACAGGTGTAATCAAATAAGTGCACACAGTCATTGTCGGGTGATCACTTGGATGATGTATTTTTTCCCTCTACGATTAAATTCATCCATGATTTTTGTGTAAAACTTTGAACGTATTGTAAAAAGAGAATCGGATCATTTAACAGATGGCTCCAAGACGAATGAGTCATCGTATCTTTTTCCAGACACACAAAGTACTTGTACGGGCATTCGACGTGTTTAAACGCTCATGTAGTCTTGATGTCAAAGTCGAGTGTCGGTGCGGAAAGATAAACGTCTCCTCGACGCTCGTGCGTACATATTACTAGCGGGATGGCACGTACTTACTCGTGCATCACACGTGCAAATGGAAGAAACACAAAAGTTACGAAACGAGTGGCAATGCTATGTTTTTTTTTTTTTTTTTTTTTTTGTCCAAGCACGATACGTATAGATGGGTCTCGTTACTCTTCTCCGTCTTACTTGCAAAATGAACAAGGGCATCGCGTAGCGCGTACATCACGCGCGCACCGGCGCATGTGCCGAGCTCGTTTGTATAAGAAAAGAGGGGGATCTGCATCGATGCTTGTTTGCGCGTTGGAATCTATGTATAAAGGAACAAAATTGTATGTATTGTTTGCTTGGAGCTTGCAAGCTTGACTGAACGGTAAATTATATACACGCTGTGGTTTTTTTTTTTTTTTTTTTTTTTGCAAGGAGATGTGGTTGATTCTCGTCATGGATGGTTGGATTTTTAATTGTGGTCTCGCTGATGGTTGATTATCGTAAGAAAATAAATTTATACGTAAATGGATACGTAAATAAATTGTTGTTGTTGTTTTTTTTTTTTATTTTATTGTTTTTTGTTTTTTTTTGTTTTAAAGGATGCGATGATTATTTAAGTAAATGGTTTGCTTGGCTTTGAAAAGTGGTTGAATGAATTGCTATTTCAGAATACAATGAGACGGTTACAAGTGTACCTTGCAAAGAAAAAAAAAAAAAAAAAAAAAAAAAAAAAAAAAAAAAAAATAAAATAAAATAAAAGTCAGAGCTTGCAATTCTGAACAAGAAAAGGCAAAAGTACGCGTTTAACTGGCAACTCGTTGGCTTTGTGCGGGCTGTAGTCGCGAAAATATTGCAAAATGAGGGTAGAAACACACAGAGGGAAATAAAACGCTGCAAATGTGGTCAGAGATGTGGAATAGTGGGTGGAAAGAACAAACAATGGTAAAGTACAACATGTACCTAAAAAAAAAAAAAAAAAAAAAATGGAGATGTAATCTAATTAAAAAAACATAGATTATAGAATCACGAACGATTTGGTGTATACGCCTAAATGATTATAAAGTTACATAGAAAATCAGCATAAAACGTGTATGATGTTGAAACNAAAAGGAAAAAAAAAAAAAAAAAAAAAAAAAAAAGTATAGGCAAGGCGACAGTCTGCGCAAAAGTGTGTCAAAGATGTCGACGCGTGCATCTAGTAGATCAAAAAAAAAAAGAAAAAGAAACAAACGGTAGAGTTGTACTACATTGCGCAACGAGCAAATGATTCTTTTACTGCTTCCAACGGGCGCGAGTCGAGAGAGTTTTCGAGAGGAATCATCGATATGAGATTGTCTACGTTTGACAAAGTTTTTGCAGGAAATTTCACTCGTAGGCAGTTTCTTGTTCCGCGAGACTCCCGCGGCTTTTTTTCCGATTGATTTTTTTTTTTTTTTTTTTTTTGCGCGTGGAAGTTTTTGGTGTCTCGTGGAGAAGTTGATTGCATTTTGACGGTCACACCACCACCACCACCACGCGCTGCCCCCTTTTGCTTTTTCTACAGCCTTCGTCTCCTCTGACGTTTGCTCGTCCTGAATCAAAGTTTAATCGATACTCGCTACCCCCACGTTTATCCGCGGGCGTTTGCTGTCGTGGGATTTTTGAGGACTCTCTTTAGAAGACCTGAATTTTAACGGATTTGTACTTTTTTTTTTTAATTATATAGTGATATTCATAAGTGTGCAGTGACTTGGACACGGAAGCTTAAACATTTTTTGAATTTTTCACCGTAAGTGTAAGGATTGGTAACTTTTATTGTGTAGACTTGAAACACGTAAAATATACTGTTTTTTTTTTTTTTTTCTATCATACAGTCAGATTAATCATTTAAAATAATTTTGTCACGGCCCACGAACACTTTCAATGAGAGCAACAACGAAAAACCTCATATCCTTCTATCGAGTTACATTTTGTTATCAACTCTTGATTTCGACATCAAAATCCTGTGAATTTATTACGAGGTACTCAACCATCCCCTACATGTACTTGTACATCAAAACTGTTCAAGCAGAGTACCAAACTATTCTCCCCCATCATCTGTATACCCTCTTCGGTACACGTGTACGTGAGTATGGGTACAAGGACTTGTACGTCCCAGATAACAGTTCAGAAATGTTCTCTTCCACTTTACCGCAAGCTTCGTTTCGATGGGCCACGATTAAACCCAGACACACCTCTGTACACCAGTCTAATTCCCAATGCAAAACACAAATTATGCAGATACCGTCACAATGACACAAAGGCCAAGCCGTCATGCTGTGCAACTTTTGTAATTACAACAATGCGTGCGAAGGTCCGGTGGGGACTGTCGATCGCTGCAGTGGAACTCCATACACATTACGAGGAGGAGTACCGGTATGATTTTCTCCTCTTGTGCTAACGATGACTTTATCCTGTTTCGGACATTTTAACATTTACGAAAAAATGTAAGTTCAAATTTTAGGCTCATTTAATCTTGAATCGATGGTGCCGCACTTACACGGCCATTATACGACTTCCTGGCAGGAAATCGTACAAACGAACAGTAAACTGTACACCGTCAAATATACTTACGGTTCACGTGCACATTAATTATCCGAACGAGCGATACTCAAATGTTATACCGTCAAGCGCAAAAAAGCTCAACGATGGAGCAAACTAACACGTCCACTCGGCCAGCTCTTTGTGTTATCTTCTATACGTACTTACCTTATCTGTACATTTTGCCGGCAACAATTTAATAACATTTACCCGTGAGTTGCGCGTATGACAAATATACATATATACCTAATTAGTGTTCTCGTATAGTCACAGGAGGCTGCAGGATGGAGGAAAAATTCAGTTGCTTCCTTTCTCGGAACTTGCAAGGATTAATATTATTATTATTATTCGTTCCGAAACTATCTTGCTCCCGCTTGGAACGTATGATGGTATTAAAGTAGTAAGTACATGCAGCAGAGCGAATTGCAGTTACAATAATTAACTAATGTTATTCGTCCCGAGAACGATAGCGGTACTGCAAGAATTTTTGTGACATATCTTTGTGATGGTTTATAATTAATTGTCAACACGCAGTTTCGTCGCTGAACGTTGGTTTTCGCGTGTACAATCGAGGTTTCTCTCGAAATTAAAACAGAGAGTGCTCGCGTCCGTCCAACCGTACATTAATTGTATCAGCGATATGCACAAAACCGCGAAAAATTTAATTACAAAACTTATTTTTCATCGAATTCATTCAAGAGCCATTTGACGCGCCATAATAGAATATTTAAAGTGAAATAATGAGGATGGCTTCGTACGTGTGAAAATCTATATACTTTTTGCGACATTGATAACTCCAATGTAAACGAGCCAGCATAGAAACCCAATCATCGTGCAGTGTATCCTTCCTTTTAGAGTATACATCTCTTTGTTTCAACATCATACACGTTTTATGCTGATTTTCTATGTAACTTTATAATCATTTAGGCGTATACACCAAATCGTTCGTGATTCTATAATCTATGTTTTTTTAATTAGATTACATCTCCATTTTTTTTTTTTTTTTTTTTATTCCGTGCAAAAAGTTTCGCGCGGCGTTGGAGTTGCGCAACCTTAGTTTGCCTCTCGCTGAATAAATTTTGAATAAATTTCCGGATAAGACGCGCGCGTTGGCGTAAAATAGCGTTTCGGCGGGAATAAAAGTACCACGCGTTATCAAAATTAGTTTCATTTATTTTATTTTATTTTTTTCATTAAATGATCGCTTCAATGGGAGAGAACAACCCCACGTAGACCTTGCCGATCCCTCTTCCACGCCCGAAAAAAAGTCTCGATCTCTCCAAGTGAAAATCGGTCGCCGTACGCGTGCTACAGGCATCTTGTATAAACCTTTGGCGTTTCACGTCGCTCTAAACGGACACGTGTGGCTCTCGATCGGATCTTCCAGCTTTGAGACGGTCTCTCTCGGCCCGCGTATGATTGTATATACACCCACCCACATTGACACGATGGAGCTTTGAAGTGACTGGAACTGGCACACGTCGCGCATGTGCGTACATAATATATACATTATACGCGTATACCTGCCCGTGAACGCCGATCGACCAAACTGCCATGCAATCGGCTCCAATTAGCCGGCTCAAAGTGCCACACTCCCCCCCCCCCCCCCCAACCAAGGAAAACTCAAAGGGCATCGTATAATATAGCGCGTCGACGCGCAAAAGGGCGGGTGAACGATAACTCGGTGCCTTTGAGATCAAGGCTGTGCCATATTATACAGATCGACTTGCGTGTAACATAATTGGGGAGAATTAGCGCTCCGTTGGGGCGGTACGCGTGTGAAGCCGCGTTTGCGTTTGGGATGGGCCTATACATGACGTAAGTTTGCATCTCATTTTTCGATCGTTGCAAATGGTAATTGATGGGGCAGCAATTACGAGCTGGAAAGAAATCGCTCGGTTCTCTCTCTCTCTCTCTTGCGATGAGTGTATAATCGATGCGTCCGACGGGCTGTCCTCGTTAGTTACAATCGAGTGATTCTCCGATTGCACGATGCATATATGTATAGTCGAGGCCAGGATATGCCCGATTGGGTGATCGATTCGACGACAAGGACGACTATACTCTGCGCAGCTATTGTTTTCGGACTAACTTCTGGTTATCGTTACCTTGTATCAGCTTCCATGCAGCGCGTCATATTTTCGACTTTGGTCCTTGATGGTCCATTATTTCGTTGCACTAACTGGGAATACTTCGGATGGCTGATTTTTTTTTTTTTTTTTATTTCTTTGGGTTGAACTCTGCATCTTGGATGTGTATGAGTACCTATCTATCGCAAAATGGTCGTTGTGTCATTAGTTACGGAGGTGAAACGAGCGAACGATTTATCGATTACCTTATTCGCAGCTGAGAATTTAATGAAAATTCTTACTTTGGGGGTTGAGAGCTTTGTGGAAAAAGAAAATCTCCCCTTCTTTTAGCGATAGCCGTGACCCTTTGATGAGTATGTAGGCATTGTTACTTAGAAATTAATTTTCCATTAATGTCCCACTGTCCTTTTAGTTGCGAAATATTGCAAGCGACAAAAATGTCTGTGCTCAATAGCCTTGCTAAAAAATTAGTGTATGAAAGAACGCACACGTACGTAACATAATAGGGCATATTACTGCACGAGTTGGACAAGAGAGAGAGAGAAAGGATGCAGGCTTGTCACGCAGGCCGCAAGTGTGCAGCACACCTTTTTGTAAATAAGTGTACACGCGAGTATATCGTCGGTGCATTAACATCGCGATTCATCACTTTGTCGCGTGTACACGCGTCAGTCCGTACCGAGTCATTAGGAGTTTTGCATCGTCGCTGAAAATTATCTGAGTTGTCGACTTGTTTGACCGTCGAAGCAACAAAGTCGACTGGAAGTTTCGCGTTTTATTTTATCGCTGTGGCTATTTCGAGGAGAAATATGAGGTAAACAAGTAACAAATGATAGTGAAAACAAAAAACAAAAACAAAAATTATTACTCGGCTTTGATGGTCGGCTAATTGTGAAGCATGAAAGACGATCCATCTGTTATTTTTCCCGACGAGGTGACTCCTTTCATCTGACACCTGTTGAATGATAATGGCTTTCGTGCAAAAAACTGCAGAGGGGATGGATTAGAGAAGCGCTAAAGTTTTTCCACAGTTACGGTGATAAGGTAATTTTTCGAAACAACTTTTTTTTTGTTTGTTACCATTTCAAAAGCCTTTATCGTCCCCTAAATTACGTCTGTCTAACATTTTATTTTTTTTTATTTTACGTGTAAGTAATCGGCTCGCAGAATTCAAAGTCAACGAGAACTTTTTATTTTTATTTTTGAGCTTCTAGTGGATTAAAAAAAAATCGAGACCACCTTTTGTCGTGACGACTCCTCGGTTCGCAGATGCATTAGTTTATTGCTTTTACGGGATGTGAGATGTTACACAACATTGGCACGACGTCGCATTAAAATTATTGTTGCTATTTGGAAAAAAAAATGGATATTTTTTGCAAAGCACTTTTTTCATAATTCTTTGATCTGTAGACCTAAAATATTTAAAACAAGCGTTCCACAGCATTGGTCGATCGACATAATTTCAGGAAATCCTTACAAACATAATGTGGTATAAGTGCACGTCATGCAGTATCCACTTGAATATTTTATCAGGGCATTTTAACGTTGGTATAACCAACACTTGCAAATTTATGTTAAATACAAGTGAATGTAATCATTTCCCAAGTGTTGACGTGGTTATGGCGGAACAAATTTCAGAGTACTTAACAAAATATAAGTAGGTACATACAGAGAGGCGCAATAGATTGAGACACTTTTATCTGGCATCTGTTAATTTTACGAGCAAACACTCCGCGTCGAGTGACCATTTCAAGTACGTGTGTGTAAGCTCGACTGTCAAATGGGCATTGAAAAACTCGCCATCAGTGGCGGGGGAATTTTTGTTTTTACTCCAAGAAGTTACGAATCGCCAGTCAAACCCATCCCGAGTTTTCATCGTCACCAGCGCCTGGCGACTCATTTTTCCCTCGCTCTCTCGTTTATTTCCTTTTTTCCTTCACACTCAAACTCCGAAGTCGTGACTCCACTCGAGGAGAAATCGCTCCTACTACTGTAGTTTCGAAAGCTGCTGCAGCAAGTGTTATATATATATACACACTCGTACGTACAAGTCCCTACGGTGCAGTTGTGGAAAGAGCTTACTGCTGTCCTGCGAATCCGCGAGTAACTTGCACCGCTGCTTCTGACACACTTTCGTGTGCTTCGAGCAGCTGATCGGAAAATTTCTCGAGTTTGTACGAGCACGTACCAATTTATTATTTTTCAAGGGATGTTTTTTTTTTTTTTCTTTACAAATAAATTTTAAAACTTTTATAATTTGTTTCCGAAACTCGTGAACTCTCGAGAAATTGCCCGTCCGCGATATAAAGGGGAACGAATGACTCGTTTCGCCTGTAAAACATTTCTCTCCGTTCCTACCGGTTTCTCGGGCATTAATCACTTTGGTCGTAACTTTTTCACTGTGAGCCTATATATATATGTTATAACTTCACCATAGTCAGAAAAAATCGCGTGAAATCTTGGCAGCCAGTCTGATGTGACGAGTAAACGGAACCGTTGAAATTACTTTATCGGTAATTTACGATGCTGATGGTTCCTTGTTTATTGCGAAAATATTTATGGAGACATCAGCTATTGTGAAAAAAATAATATACCTATTTTCACACGTATTTTTGTTTATAAAATTTGACATTGAGAATATACGAACTATTGCGTACTTTTTAAATATCCCTCAAAAGTAAAAGAGTCAAAGTCGTATTTTAAATATACAGGTTTATTTATTTAGCGTTGGTGCTATTAATAAATCGTGCCCGACGTTTACCCTGAAAATGTATTTTCAAATCAAATACTGCTATTTTTGAAAAAAAAAAAAAAAAAAAAAAAAAATAAAAATACAACAACAACAAGTACTTAATTAATCAAGTAAAAAATTCCGAGTCATCCGATCAATTAGAAAAAAAGCAATGTACAATCGTTTAAAGAAGCAGCAATTCATCGAGTGTTAAATAATAAAAAAGTATATGCGTCTTTCGCCCACACTATATTCTCTTACGCCACGGCGTCGAACAATTACCTTTACGAGCGTCCAACTTTTCCAGCTTCACTTCAATAACAAAACTCCATACCTAAGTAACACGCAACAAAAACCAAAAAATCTGGAGACGAATTTACTTTAGTCCAACTATATATTAAATTCGTTTTTGTCCAACTCACGTGTTTTTTTTGCCTTGGCCCTCAAAAGACCCACAAACCATCACCCTCCGTAAAGCAACTCGGGCAAATTGACTTTCTTTCTTGTGTACGTATTTGTGGCATTTATGTATAGGACTCGATGCGTTTTAAAGCTTTTTAGAGAAGCCGTCCATTCAACGGTAGAAAGAGATGGATCAGTTGGACATAAAACGTCCAACGAGTGTATAAATATTTGCCCACTGGCGAGTTGATCTATTACCTTGGTTCGGCGGAAAAACATGTAGGGATTTTATTTTTAACTTTTTCGAGTGATAACTTGGTACACGTTGAATCTATGATGACTATGAAATGTTATTTCAAGTCGGGATATGGGATGTAGTAAGTGAGGTGCAATGATAAGTTAAAAAAAGGATCGGTGGAGTTATAAAGGGTGACCATTGGGAGCTCAAACCGGTTATATTTAGTTACAGGTCCTTCGGCCTTTCCATGATATTATTTCGTTGAGAACTTCATCTTCGTGACTCACACGTATAAAAAAGAATAATTAATTTATCCGTTTCCGGGACGTCTGGATGTATGCTTTTCTCGATGTAAGAAGAAAAAGAAGGCAAAAAAAAAAAAAAAAAACAAACGTTTTCTTTTCTGATTTCCCGCAGATGCCGAGCAACACCACCATGGCGGGCAGTACGCTACAGGAGGACGAGCTGCGCCAGCTACAGCTCGAGCTTCAGCAAAAATGCCTCGGGGAGCAGGCCAACGCAACTCTGCCGCCAGGTCAGTTATTATCCGAATACGTACGGGCGTTTTTTTTTTTTCCTCCCTCTCCCTCTCTCGTTGGAGTGAAATTTTCTTCTTTCGAGATAGAATTGCATAAGTATTCTTCTTGCTTTGAAAACACCGGATTATTTTCTACGTCGGCGGTCCACGTCCTTTTTTTATTTTCCCGCCCCAAGTCTTGCGGTAAGAGCCTCTCGGGCCGAAGTAAGTATAGGTATACTCTATACAATAAATTTCGCCAAGACGTGTCGTGTAGCCCTCGCACGCACTCCCTCAAGTGGGGAAGAAAAAAGAGAGTTACAGAACACAGGGAAGGGTGTATCCGATTGTAGCTCGTATCACGCGAATGTAGGATAAAAAGAAAAAAGGTAACGAGCCTCTTTTGGAAAAAAAGCAGTTCCTGTAGCCCACCGTGGAAAAACAAAGAAACATCGGTCGCAAAGTACATTTTCCAATTCCCGCACCTAAAAAATAAAAAATTAAAAAAAATAAAAAAGAACTCACCAAAGACCTTGCAGCATCCGAAACACAGCCCTTGGTACGAAAATAAACTTGGACGCGAATTCGTATTTGGGCTCGAGCTTACGCGCATATATACGATCGATTCGAAGTTTTATTTGCCTGCCGGAAATTTCAGAGGGAAAAAGTGCGTAGCTGCGTAAAAGCATCGTGTCCCCTCTTCTCGACGAACTCCCTATGTATACACGCTTATTTACGGTGCGTACAAAACTAAGGGAACCGTTATACTCCAATGGCTACATATATAGACCGTACATCGATGTTCGAACAAGTGTGCTCTTGAGCAAAGGTAATACTTGTGCGAAATGACGCGAAAACTCGGATACGTCGTAGTGACGAGTTGCAAGCTTTTCGTGTTGGGTATGGCTAAAGGGTGGGCTTTTTTGGAAAGGTTTTATTCGTAGAACGGTTGAAGCTTGAACTTTAGCATCCGCTTTTTTTTAAATATAAATTCGCATAAGACACACAAACATCGTGATATTTAAAAAAATTACAACTAACAAACATGAAGTTCAAATTATAGTTGAATCAAGCGAACATGAACTTTTTTTTCGTGTACCGTACACGACACCTTTTGTAAAAGTTGCCAAAATGTTTCGAGCTTTTGAGAAAAAAAAAAAAAAAAAAAAAAGAGTACACGAAAGTCGTACACCACCAGCTTTATTTTCATGCCGCTGGCTGCCATCTGATACCTGAGCTTTCCGCAAGCTCCTTTGGCATTTTTCGAGCTCTGATCTCTTCATTGAATTTCACGATGGACACGCATTGTTACCATTTTACTTTACGAGTTGATAAAAATGTTTGGCAAATAAAGGTCGTGTGCGTGACCATAGTGTTGAAAAAAAAAAAAAAAAAAAAAAAACTCATCACTAACGTACCTACACAACCTCGAACATTATGTGACAAATCGAAAGCCCTGCAGGCCGAATCTTATATACTGCCGCATCGGAGAAGTTGGCTGTCACCTTGGCTGTTCCATTTCCCACGAGCTAGTTCAGGCGGATACGTGACCCCACAGCCACGGGGCATTAGGCAATACACCACCCCCCCCGGAGCTCCCCCTTCCCGGGGATGGGGGAGGAAAATCCAGCGTGGCTTTTAGCCAGCCGTGTTATTGCCGAGAGCGAGGAACGCTTGTGGAACGTACTTGGAACAGATGAGCTCTTTGCTAGCAAGTGTGATTCACGCGGAGGCTCTTTTTTTTTTTTCGAGCAACGGACGCGGGTGGCTGAATTTGTTGTTTTTGATTATTCGGATGCCTCGCACGAGGCGTAACACATTATTTTTGAAACCACGCACGAGTGGCGTCACGGGGATGTCCGTGGCCCAACTGTTTGGAAAAGTGCCAGTCACCATCGCGATTGCGCTCGTACAGTTGATAATATTCATCCACCAGCCAAACGATGACGTCACACATCTCGCTCTCCGTCGGATCCTTGACGCGAAAATTCAATTCCTCGCGGTGAGTTGTTTTTTTTTACCTCGACGCGTTCATCGCGCTGCACCAGCCTATATAGTTAAAAATGGCACTCGTACGGCAAGCCCACGAGAAATTATCATCGTAATGGCCGTTCCGGAGCTTCCGGCTCTTGGATGAAACTTTGCGCCCAAAGTGCACACTGCAAAAGCATATCCCAATAAGAAACGAGACACAAAGTGTATAGGTGTACATATACACCCGACACGCTCAAAGTCAACAAACAATGGATCCTCCCCGATCCGCGCCAACTTCCCTCCAAACACTCGACCTCTAATTACTCCAAACTACTTTTCGGGTGGCGGGATGGGGTTTAGGGGGTGCGAGGTGAGCAAGGTTGCGCGCAGAGAGAGGGGCCGCGTGCACGCGTTTAAGCGCCGTCAAACTATATCCAGCGGAGCTTATGCACCTGCTGCGGTCGCGCGGCTTGGTCGGACGTGGCAAACGTGATTATACTGGAATAAAGGAGGGTTTTGGAAAGGGGAAACTCTGCGGGGTTTGGGGGAGTGGTGTATACACGTATTATAGGGATGCACACTTTGGGCATTAGCACGCCACTTCAGCAGCAGGTGGAGGTGTATACTTGTGTGTATTATGTACACACGCGTGACACATCAAACGACACTCGTATAGTTATGCATGTGTTTAATAGCTATTAGAGGGCGTTTCTTCGTTCATTCGTCTTCTTTTAAATCCACTGGGTGGAAGGAGTAATTTTTGTTTTGCCGCAGTTTCATATACTTCTCAACCGTACAATTTGATACATTATTTTTTGTCGGATGAATTGCTGTGCAAGGGTTGATCATTCGTACGTAATGGCTGGCACCAAATATTAAATATTCATCCAAAAACGCATGAAAAATTTCCAAGCTTGGCATATTTTGCACAAAAGTTTAAAGGGCAAACGGTACGGGGAAGACAGAGCGAGCTTGCGACGCGATTGTTTAAGCTTTCGAGAAAACACAACAGTGACGGTAACTCAGCGCGTCCTTTTGTTGCGCATTCCTATACGCGCTTCCTTGACGCTGAAATTCGTTATCGCAACGAGTTTCGCCTAATTGCGCTTAATTTAATTGCCCACTTTGAGGAGCCCGACTCTTACCGCTAGACAGCGACCTATGCTGTTGTGCACTGCGAAGGGTAGTGCGTGATTTTTTTTTTTTTTTTTTTTTTTTCTAGAAGAGACACATTTTTTCGAGAGAAAGAATAAGTACATCTTTTACAAAGTTTTTTGTTCGAGTTTTTGTTAGCTTATAATAACAAAACGCCAACAATAGCAAATAAAATGATGACCTTTTTCCTTTGGATATTTAGTTAACTGAATGTTGATGGTATAAATTATGGGTTTTAGTGGGAATTGGAATAACGTATAAGTTACACATGGTTAAATGTAGATTTGACAATCGGAAGATTCGATAGAATGGAAAATGACATTATTTAAGGGTTAAAAAAAAAAAAAAATTGAAATGCTGCCAAATGATAAACCATCAACAAGTATATCAGTGTAATATGTTGATGGATTTATTCCTTTGATAATAATTAAAAAAAAAACAAGTGATATTGTTTAGAATGTAAGAAACACCTAATCATTAACTTTGACGCGAATCAAATGTTAAATTAGGCACTATAATGTCGATTTAGAAATCAAGCGTCAATCCATCGATCGTTTGAGCACCACCCATATACATATATTTTATATATAAACGTGAGCATTGCATTATCACCCGATAAACCCACGTGTACTTATATCCTTTCAATATGACGCAAAGCGTGAGCCAACAATAAAGCTACCCACAACAAAGAGCCGTTTGAATACGAAGCGCGCGAAAGACCTCACCTTGACCACTCGCTTTTTCGAAATGGAATATTAATGCCTCGCCTTTCCATAATTAAGTCAACAAAGCCAACCAAAGGCTTATCTTCCACAGCCACACATGGCCGACCCTCTCTTTCTCATGTTTGCGTGCACTATTCTTTCCAGCAGCTTGAAACAATAGATAGATAAGCGCACTCGATCACCGATCGATTAACCGATCCACCGATCACTTTTTTCATAAACAAAAAAAAATCAACCCACTCCATGCGCCTATAGTCACGCGTGGCTCTGGAAAAATACGGTGTCCCTTCGGCTAATTGTTCGCGGTAATGAAGTATCGAGCGCGTGCATATAACGTGCCATGTACGGTTTGTAAGCAAAAGTGATCGCTATCGGCTGCGCCTCCCCTGTTTTTCCATCCGTAACTCGATGCTGTTTGTTTTGCGAAGAAGTTGCGGCGTGGCTGTCGTTTCCGGCCGATACGAATTGGATTCTTTGTCCTTGGACTTGTAAACTTGCGAGTTTTTTCTTTTTTCTTTTCTTTTTATTCGCTTACTCTGAAAAAAAAGTCCCAGTCACCGTTTGGGTACGGGTACATCTTGGAACTTTGAAATTGCTATGTTGCACCTGACGAATATAATTTCAATACAAATTTCTGTACGCAAGTATACCCATAACGACCCGGTAATTTTTAAATAAAAATTCACCAAGTGCTACTCGCATGAAATTGCGTATCTGCGACAGTGACAATAGTTAAAATAAACGCACGAAAGTTGAGTCATTCGAGTATAATTGGTATTCATCTAGCATCTATTGAATGTAATCAATAGTTTTTATTATGTATTGTGGCGTAAGGCTTTTGTAAAACCGAGTCTAATAATAATTCGCGGACTGTAGACGCATGTTGATGAAATTTCCATAAATAATGATCGGCCCATTGACATTTGTTGTACTCGGCATTGGCCATTCAAGTTTTACGAGTCTTTTCATGGTTTCCCACCACAATACTGTACATGGCTTTTATTGCGAGCCATGCAAGTATACGCGTGCAATATATTATTTTAGTCGAGTATAGAGAATCGGTGCAATTGTTATTTACTGCACTGTGCCGAAATAATTAACATTGGATCCATTATGAAAATCAGGGTGGCAATGGTGTGATTGATTTGCCGCTGGGCGGTGCAGTCGAGCGAGTCCGATTTCAATACATCACAGTCCGGGCTCCCTCGATCCAATTAGATCGCTTCGGCCCGACGGGGTCGCCCCAAAGGCCGGCATCTCGTTAGGTGATGGGAACGAGCAAAGATGAAGTATATCGATCTCGTCGGGGTGGAAAAAAAAAAAGCCAACGGAAACAATTAGGAAAAATTTATCGCTGCCCGCAAATTTGTGACCCGAGAATTTAAAAACTCTTACAAACGAGAGGAAACGAACGAAAGAAAACGCTTTTATCTTCACTCGGATCAAATAAGATAACCCACGCCAACCCCGATAATCATATTTACTTTGATTTTCATTTTTTTTCTTGGAAAAATTATTAAAGATACCCGATGACCCAGTGTTCACTAATGCCGTTTCTCTTTGTTGGCCGTGCCCTTCGGGCGCAAAAACACAACAAACAATTTCCGAAGCGCAAACAGCGCCAAGCTCGAAACGAGCAATAAACTCGTGGCGAGAAAAGCGTACACGTCGAGGAGATCGACTTGCCACCAAGTGAGATCGACCGCCGGCGATCTCAGCGCGTTTCTGCCGTGACGAATGACGTACTCCACCCAGTAAACCAACTCATCCGCTGGCGACCGCGGACGATCGCGGTACAACCTGGAGCACCTCGCCGTGGTCGTTCTGCAAAGGTAATTTCGTTACGACACGCAATCGATCACTCGAGGAAAAAAAACTTGGGCTCACTTGTACGTCTGGTAATTGGACAAGACGTCTTGGAAAACGCTCTCGTAGTCGCTCAGCCGAGCCGATCGCAGCTCCAATTTCCGAGCCACCCTTTTGTTGGCCAAAATGTCGCAGTTCAAGTGCTGCTCGGCGAACAATGGGACGCATATCATGGGCACCGCGTAATGCAGAGCTTCCTGCGTGCCCAGCGATCCCCCGTGGGTCACGAAGGCTCTGATGTTCGGATGCTCTGAAAAAAAGTTCTCAACTGGAGACAAAGTTGGGCTTCAGAGAATCGCGTAAAACATATTATGAGATTACGAAAAATCTGTTGCTGCGGTAGCCACGAGCGAACCAGAGTGTTTCCGGGCAGGGGTTTCGGCAAAGCTCGTGGGTTCGGGGCTCTCATGACCACTCGAACTGGCGCTATTTTACCAAACACCCCGTAAAACCTGTCCAACAAGTCTTTGGGCATTGTTTCGACGACCGCCATGGACCCGAAGGAAAAGTACACGAAGCCGTCCTTGCTGTCGTCCAAGAACGACTTTAAACTCTATGCACGAGCGGAAAGTTTCAAAAGATTTACAAAATAAACGTATACGTTGGCCGATAAGATATGACATCGTAAAGTGCACTCACCGAGTCCATCGACACCGTCGTGTCGTTGTTGATGTGTATCCCTCCTATCTCGACGACGGCCGGGGCTTTGGGCTTGATTCCGTGATACGTGTAATGAGAGTTGGTCAGTATCATGGCGGTTCTCCTTTCCAGTTGGCGGTAGTCGGGCAGACCCTTTCCCAAGTACCGATCGATGTATCGTTGCTGGAAACCGGCGTTCTTGTAGTGCTCGCTTATGTCGCGATGGGTGACGAGGACGTTGTACAGTTTGCCCCAAAATGTCAGGTCCTCGTTTTTCCAGGGTCTGAGGTTGCTCGGGTGGAGCCACAAGTTCAGGGGATCGCCTACGAAGCCGTGCATCCACGGGTAAAGTGACGTGGTGACCACTCCGACCACGGGTATGTCGAGGAGGTGGCCAATCGCAGGGAAGCACTGGTACCCCGACAAATACTTGCGTATACGAGATAAAAGACGTACATGAGATGGCTGTTTTTTTAAGTACGAAATAATGATAAACTCACGTGAACCAATAGTAGGTCGTAAGTCCTGTGTTTTTGCTGTTCTTTGACCAACTTTTGCACCTCCGGATTGCCGAGGTGATCGCAGATGCCCTTCAATATGTCGTAGATCCACTTGTCCTCCTCGTCCATCGACATCATCGTTTTGTAATCTATCGACGCGTACTCCTCGCTGCTCCTCAGTTTCACGATGTCGTTGTAATTCCGCGTGGGTTTTTCCAACGGATAGTGACTTATAACGTCGACCTGGTGTCCCTTGCGCACCAGTGCCTTGGCAGTCTCTTGCAAAACGATCGTGTGGCTTCTCCCGTGAAAGGGAAAAGCGGCAAGTATGCGATAGGCATCGCACGTGCACAATAAACAGACGAGCAAGACAACTACCGTTGAGAAATTCATATTTATTTTAACTATACAAGGGACACTTTTCGAACACGGCGTGCAGTCAAGATCGATCGGTAGCGTTAACCAGCTACTGTCGTCTACCACAGTCAAACCCACTGCACGCATTTATCTCAATGCAATACTTTATTTTGTTTTTTTCACCTCGGTATTATCTTTTGTTTTAATACCTCGTCCGAGCCGATAACGCGAAATTCCCGGGGAACAACGGCAACATCAGTACTTCCACGTTATGCATACTTCGAAAATTGACATTGGAAAATCCACGTGGACAGGATTGATGAATCGCATGATGATTAAACGATACAAGTGTAGTATTATATATGCATATGTATATTTAGCTACTCTTTTTTGCGCTTCGATACACAACTGGTTCTCGATTTGCCGAGTAAGCACCGCAGTAACGTTTTGATGGTAAAAACAGCGACGAACAAAATCAAGGATAGTCCCGCTGTTGTGACGGCAAGGACGTCCAACAGGTCGAGCTGCCACCAGGTCAAATCCATCGCTGGTGATCTGAGCACGTCCTTTCCGTTCCTCACCACGAACTCGATCCAAAAGGCCGCCGTGTCCATTGGGCTCAGCGACCGGTCCCGAAACAACCTTGACAACTCCCGCACGTTATCCCTACAACGACCCACGCCCGTCAACCCATGAATTTGCAACGAAAGAACACACACACACACACTTACCTGTAAACGGGATTGCCCAATACTTCGTTGACGGCACCGTCGAACGTTTCTCGGGTTTCTTGGGTGAGTGACATGATGTCGGCTGAGACGGCGACTTTTTTCTGCACGTAATTCTGAGTGTTGGTCCACTGATCCGCGAGGACGGGTAGGCAGAGCATCGGGACGCCGTAAAAGACCGACTCCTGCGTGCCCAACAAGCCCCCGTGCGTGACGAACACTCTGACGCTGGGATGTTCTGCGCGAAACAAAACAAAAACACACGGATATCTTAGGTGTGGCGTTGAGCGCGGAGTGTGTCGGGTTGGCAGTTCTCACGCAATATTTTCTCCTGGGGCATCCATGGCAGGGTGCGAAAGTTGGGGGGCAGTTTGACGGACAGGCTTTCGGGATTGGCCACGCGCATCAGCACCCGAGTGGGCGAGAGTCGTCCCAGGGAGTCAAAGATCACGGCCACGGTTTCCTCCGGGAAGATTTCGATCCGCAGTATCGAGCCCAGGGAGAAGTACACCACCCCGTCTTTGCTCTCGTCGAGCCAACGCTTCAGGTCCTACGAGACATTTTGACAATTCATTGCGTAGGTGTATTATGACATGCTAAGGCGTTGCGTTACATCTGTCATTTCTGGGCCGTCGTTTTGTATGTGGAGGCCGCCGACCTCGACGAGGCCGGTCGTCGTGGGTTTGACGCCGTTCACGGGAAAGTACGTGTTCACCAGCAGCAACGAAGCGCTGCGCTCGAGTTGCCGTATGTCGGGCACCCGGGGGCCAAAGTACCTGTGCAGCAGTTCGTTTTGGTTCCTCGAGTGGAAAACAAACGCGGATTTGACGGTGTAGAAAAAGTAGGCGTTGTAGAGGCGCCACCACAAGCCACCTGCGCCTGGGGGAACTGGGCTGAAGTTGTTGGGAGAAATCGCCACGTTTTCCGGGTTGCCGATCATGTCGTGGACGTGCGGGTACAGCGCCGAGGTGCTCACCAGCACCACCGGCACGTTCCACAGGTGGCCCAGCACCATGAAGCAATTACTATTGAACACCTACGCAATCGTGGACGGATGGATGGACACACGATGGATTGCACGGGATTGACACGGTGTAAAAAGGTAAAATATAGTTACTTGAGTTATGACAACGTCGTAGGGCGGGTCTTTCGGTGGATGGCGGGCCAAATTTAAAAATTCGGGCATGCCCATGTACTCGCAAAGTTTGTAGCCAATGTCCAATACAGAGCTAAGATTTCCGGTGCGGGAAAATCCTTTGATGATATCGTAGTTCAAGTGGCCTATGATTTCGGCGGTTTTGTCGGGAAATTGAAAGATTTGCGTGTAATTAGGTACATTTTCAGTTTGCGGGAAAGGCGTGATGACGTCGACCTGGTGGCCCTTGCGTGCCATGCCCTTGAACAATTGATTCATCATTATGTAATGGCTTTTCCCGACGAACGGGTAGATTCCCAGAATTCGGTAACAACTGCAATGATCGGCAAACAACAACGTTGGGACCAATAACAACAAGAGCAGCTTGCGGGTCCTCATTTTGCCTCGAAACACACTTTGATCAATGTCCGATGAATATTATTGAAAAATACCAGCTCGTATAGCTATGAGGAAAAAAAAAGGTAAACTATCGTGAAAAATCTCGCACTGCAGCTGTTGCGGGTTCTGCGCTCAAGCGTCAACTGAGATCTTGGCGAGAGATAGCAACGGCTGATACTTACGTTTTTTTTTTTTTTTTTTTTTTTCTTGCGCAATTTCCTCTTGGATTGCACGCAACAATTAAAAAAATTAAATACAAGCCTGAGATTTTTCAACTTTCCGACAAACGTTTATCTCAAGGAAACAGCCTGACAAACAATTTTTTTTGTTCTCCCCCCTTTACTGTTAGCAAACTGATAATCACTATTATCAATAAATAAAGTAACATTGATAAACCGTGCATACCTGCAAACATACGTATATTCAGATATGTATGAAAAAAAAGGTGAACAAATCGTTTACAGTCCCGCGTGTATAGCTCAATCGGCGCGCGGTGCTCTTATGTAAGCCGAGTATTTACCGCATACGCTCCGGCAAACAATCGGCAGCGAAATTTCAGGCGCGCGTTCTATTTTATATAATTTACCTCGACTGGCTGTTCTGGTTGGCTTCATACATACGAGGATGTACGCGTATTGTGTATACCAATACGTTTGGCGTTTGGAAAACTTTATCCGATCTGGCTTTATTGGTTTGGAAATAAACAACGGGCAGCCAAAAATTTAAATGTACGCAGGTTGCATAATGCACGTGAAATCACGAAGGTAAATAAAAAAAAAAAAGCCTTTAGTATTCGGTAAAGATACAAAGAGCGAGAGGAAGGGGTGGATTAAAAAAAAAAAAAGAATTCGGGCAATCCCGATGGTTTTGATTCAACGTATTCCACATCCCCTGCAGGTATACACATTTATTTGTGGGGCGCACTGAAAAAAAAAAGCAAATATAAAAGCAGTCGTCGGCTGAGCGGGTATACTATCGTTTTTCCGCTTAACGTGTCGGATGGACGAGGCGGTGATCAGGCGACTGACAAGTATATGGCAAATGGTATGGAAAATAATAAAGCCAGGAGTTTTTTTTTTTATGAATTTTTGATGAATATAATAGTTAGCTCCAAGGAGGAATAATAACAATTTGTGTTTAACTGCCGAGCGATGGGTACAAGTGGTAGGTGCGAGAATTTTAACGCTTGATCATTGTTTTTGGCTTTTGTTTTCTTTTGTGCCACGCGCATTTTATTGATTATTCCTCCTACTCTGTTTGATAGTTGTTTTTTCGGGTGCCCTCTGTTCGCTAGGTGCAAGTCATCATCGGGGCGAGGATGAAAAAAAAAAAAAAAAAAAAAAAAAAAGGAAAAATCGACCCTAAACGCAACGGGTCGGAGAGTAAAAGGTTCATTTGTACCACGAGTGTGTGTATTGAGCGCATGAGTGACGATATTTTTTTCAGGATTTCTCGCCTCGTCTTAAATTCTTACGAGAACCACTCGATGTCGATGTTCGAGTATTGGAAAAAAAAAAAAAAAAATATCCATTGAAAAACGCATACGCTTAGTTTGCTTGACATGTAAGGAGATTTCCAAGCAAACGAGTAAAGTGATCGAGCACTTTTAGAAACATATATATGCTTATCTCTTGAGCGTGTCATAAAAAATGATCAGATCGATCGACATCCACGTCGTACACACGTATTATAGTGGTCGCAACTTCTCCACCTGTACGCAGCATATATACCGAGACTTTAATTTTTTGCCCCTGTAATATTTACTTCTCTAGTACAATACTCGTTGAGGGCAAAGTGCTCGGGTTACCCCGAGTAATCATTATCCCTCCTAAAATCTCGTTTCAGGAAGGAAAGACCCTTATCTCGCTTCTCTTTTGCCGAGCACTCAATATCTCCCTATCCGTTCGCTTGTGTCATGTTGGACGAAACAAAGCCGATAAAACGTGTAATTTGCAAGGCTAACGATGAGCTCGGGTTGTACAGGAGAGCAATTATAGATGCGACGCTCGAAACTTTCGCTCGTCGATTACAGGAACGGAGATGCAACAAAAAAAAAAGTACATGACGCGAGGGGTATCAACGGGTCATCGCGGAAAGTCTGGTTATTTATGGTTACCTTTCTAGAATATGTCACACGGACTTTGGACGGCAATCACAAATGGTCACGTAATTCATTTGTCAGGTGATCAATCTTATCAATGAATATCTTTTAGAAAATAGTTTTGGGAATTTAAAAGTTTTTTTTTCCCCGTGTAACCATCACCATTATGAAACTAATTTATGAAAAAAAAAA
>NW_019379465.1:1568168-1605285 GCF_000648655.2 Copidosoma floridanum | reverse complement strand
ACTCGTTGATGTTCCACTGCTCAATATATATATATTTTTTTATTATTAAAAAATTATGTCCACATAAATTTATAAATTAAACTTTACTCACTTTTTGAAATATAATCAGTATCTTTTTTTTACATAGCTCTGGAGCTAAACGTCTTATTGAATGGCTTGTACAAAGTAATTAAACTTAATTACCAGATCCTGCACCATAGCAGTGATCTTGTTGTAAAAAAATATAACTTTAATATTCTTGATAGGTCTGTATTCAAAAGGATTTTCGTCTTCTTTAATCGTTTAAAAATTCTAACAACTACTGAAATAGAGGCAACATTTTTTTTTTTACTTTTTAATTAATCTATCAACAACAATTATATTTCTAAAATAAATACATCCTTCTGCTTGTAAATATATTTCAATGGCTTATGAACACATCCTCTGGTTTCAAGTATACATAAAAATATATTCGTATCAACAACAGTAGATATAAAATATATGCATGAACTAGTGAAAAATAGTAAAATTAAATAGCTTCTCTATATTTCATGAATAATCAATAAACAATGTAACTGAATCGTTATATTCTACCGTAAACACATCTATTGTTTATCACATATGAAAAACAGCCAGTATCGCGGAGTTTATGTACCATCGTTATTTATTGAGAAAATAATACCTGTACTGCAAAAATTCAATGAGCAAGCAAACACCTCCATCAGGAACTTACAAAAAAGACTGAACAATTTTATTACTGGATTCAGACAGTTGCCGAAGTATTCTGCAGTGCTTCTTGTCGTATTCGTTGACAAACTTCAAACTTAACAGCTTAGCGGCTACGATGAGGGAGTGCTCGTTTTTATCTTCGATCAGACCCTCGAGAAAATCGGCACGGTTGCATACTATCCTGGAGTACTCGTAGGATTTGAAGCCAGAGGTAAACTCGTGAATCAGCCCGACGATGTGCATGAAATACTCTGGCTCGTACCTACTGAGCAGACTGTCCAGGCTCTTGCTCAAGGTGCTACCGAATCTCCTGAACGACGGATGGCTTTTCACGTAGCAAAGGCTTAGGAAGATCATCACGTGGCCGTAGGAGTGCTCGTACGGACCGAACGCCAACTTGAACTCGGCCAACAAGCCCAGCGTCAGTTTCTCGCTAACCGTGAACTTTTGCACTCGGCTCACGTAGGTGTACAACAAACTCTCGACCACGTTGGGCGCGCACCTCCGTTTCTCCACGCCGAGGGCGTACCAGCGTTTAGATTCCATCACCAACAGGCCCATCAGGTGCTGAAGTCTGTCGTCAAAGTCGACGCTCGTGGGATTCAGGTAGAATTTGATCACGAACCGATACATGCAAGTTAAATCCATACTGACGTCCTCCATGTAGAACCCTATCACATCCCGGCAAACGGCTGTGGACAGGTGATCCTGGACGTTCGACTTGATGTTATCCAGCAGGAGGTCGACGATTTTGGCCGCGCTGTGTCTACTCATGCCCTGCTCGATGAAGCTGCGCACCTTGGTAAGTACCAGGGTCACGTAATCCGAGGCGAAGTCGACGGGCATTGGCTCGTAGCCGATCAAATCCTCGAGGTCCAGCTCCTCGCCAATCTTGACGTCTTCTATGAACCTGCGCACGAGCCCCCAAGTGTCCTCGCCCGGTCGCCCGACAAAGAGCTTGCCGATCTTGTCGGCCAGTATCTGGCGTACCGCTCTGTGCTTCTCGGTCTTGTGCATGTACCCCAGAAAGGCGACCAAGTCGGTGCGCGAGGCCATGCTATCCATCAGCCTGATGGCGTGGCGCTTGCAGAAGAGCCGCTCGCGCGACAACTCCCGCGACAGTTCGATCAGTCGGTCGGATCTAGTGCGGTAAGCGACGTAAGACCACATCTTCATGCATCCGTTCACGTAACTCTTGGAATAGTACATGTAGCGGACTGCCAAGAAGTCTTGCACCAGCTCGATGGTCGGAGTATTTGCGTTCTTTATGGCCGCGGCCACGTGGCTGGCGCTCGTGCAATTGTGGCAGCGATATTTCTCATCCACGCTCGGTATGAACTTGCGCGCCACTTTCGACAGGATGGGGCCGTCGAGGAGATGTCCCAGTAAACTGATGTTATTTTCTTGCAATGCCTGCTCGGCGAACTTGATGGGCACCTCGTGGTACCACTTCAGAGACTTGAGAAACTGCCGGACGTAGTGCTTTTTCTTCGGCACGAGCGCCTGCTGGACGCAGCACTCGTAGTAGCGCTGCCAGTCCTTCTTGATCTCGCTATAATTTTTCTTCAGCGCTATTATGGCCTCCGTGATGTACGTGACTTTGGGCTTGGTGACCACTACTGCTGGCACTTTTGTATTTTCAATCTCGGAAATGATGAGCGTCTCGGTATCTTTGTACTCCTTGTGGGGACAAGTGGCACACGTGCATTCGGTATCGCCCTCCGGGAACCAACTGTTGAACAATTCTGGCTCGTGCTGCTTCAGTTTCTCTGCCATAGGAATTTTCCAGTTTCCCTCCCACGTTGTGAATTTCAATACCCTCTCAACGATTTCCAATAGATGAGGGTAATCCTTGATCGAGAGCCTTGGCACGTTGTTGTCGGCAGTACAGTGACGCTGGTTAAAGTTGTAAATACCGTCGATGACGTTGATTTTGTAAGCCATCGAGAGCCAGTAATTGTTCCTCATACACACGTCCAGGTACCTTCGCTCGTACTCAGCCTCGTCCTCCAGTAACTTCCACGACATGCCCACACGACCCTCCAGGAACAATTGAACTATGTGGTCGATTATCTCATTGGCCGGTAATTCGTGCTTGTCACAGAAATGCACGTACTCCTTGAGTATCTTGATCAGTACCCAGTAGTCCCTGGCGTTCTCCTTTTTCAGCTTGGTTCTTTTGATGATGTTGAACAAGTGTCGCCAATAATTCTCATCAAACTCGTTGATGTTGAATTCCTGCTTTATCCTGTCCAGCATGCTGAGCATGAGGTCTGATCTTTCGTTGTGATAATTTTCATCAACGAATTGCAGCACGTCCAACAAGGCCTCGGTACTTTCGTTGAGCTTGCAGACGTAAATCATCTGAGAAAAGATCTGATGCTTGTTTGATTTCCAATTTCGCAAAATTTTTGCTTTCAACGCGGGTATTGCCTCGTTAATTGGGAGATAGCACCACCACGAGATCTCGCAATCCGTGAGTGGCATCTTGTGTTGTTCGTTGACTATCTTGCGAGCTAGAGCAAAACGTTTTTCCTTGGGTAGAAAAAGTAAAAACTTGGGAATTATTTTATCGACCTCTTCAAACAGATCGCGGCCATACTTTTCCATGACTTTTTCTCTCAGCAAGCTGGCCCTTTTTTCTTCTGGATAGTACTCCAAATAACCTATGATCTCGTCCATGAGAAACATATCCCAGCATTCCTCTAGTAAGTTGCCAAACATCATTTCAAACTCTTCAAGGGTTAAGCTATCATAGATTAATTTGAGTGGCACTAATTGGATAATATTTCTTGGGTTTTGTATAAAAATATGCTTTGCCTCTTTAAAAAGCATCTTGGCACGTCGGTTTCCCAAATTTGAAGATATGTGGTGGATTTCCTGCATTATCAGAAAAATCTCGGGATGCTTGGGAATGAGCATAGGCACGAAATTTTCATACTTGCTGGCATCTAGTAACCTGAACATAGTTCGACTGATCAAATCTGTCTTGTATGGATTAAAAAAGTTCAAATACTTCACAACTACTTCAGAGTGATTTCTATACAATTTTTTTAGCAACTTGTTTGTCAGCACAATTTCATACTTAACAATGGCATCGTAAATAAATTCGCTCGTACAATTTGGTAAAAAGCTAACTGCCTCCTGCATCCTGTAGTCAGTTACAAAACCATTAAAAAAATCCGCTGCTACTCCAGTTTGCTGTCCACCCAAGCATACAGATAATTTTTTTACAATTTCTCTGCGAGTCTTCATAGAAACAAATGGGAACACTATGGATGAGAAATATTTGTAATTAGTCAGGAGTTTGTTGCTGCCATCATAAAACCATCTGGCTCTGAGAGCTTCATTTATCAAATATGTATCGTCAGACTTCAAAGCCTCTATTATAAATTCAGAATTGTGTGTTTTAACCCCAACGAGAACTTTGATCAAAGGCACTATAACACCGGACACATTATTTTTCTTGACACTGATTTCAAAATCAACATCATCTTGTGCACATATGCTCTTGACTATCTGTCCAATAAATTTAAATTTCTCTGCTCTGGTGTCACCAGGAATATCTTGAATGTTGTATACATAACTAGTAGATAATATTTCCATTATAAAGAGTAAAGAAATATCACCTGAAAATAAAAAAAAATAAAAATAGGTCTTTACATTGAATGTTCTTACACTCGTTGAAACATCTTACAATGTAGTAATATTTGATTAGCCCAGTGTTGATGATCAAAAATAATACCAATGATGATTCAAATACGTGAAATACGCGCGTTTGTCAATAAATAAATGAAACACAAAACTGATACGAAAAAAAACGAGATTTGTAATCCAATTTCCTGTTAGATAATTATAAGTATCAACAATACACACCTGAACATCACATGTCTGATGCACCCACATTTATATGTAACAAGTAACAAGTACAGATATAGGGTAGGGTTAGTAAGTAGGTATACAATTCATTACACTCATTACATGATTACATCATCAAATAATCCGAAATCCGAAAGTAGAGAGAGAGAAAGAACGGACACATTGCACCATCATTGCACATTTATTAATGATATACGTGTACAGTAACATTGCAGATTGACGATTGTTTACACACCAAAATACTTATAGAAAACGTATCTATAAAATAGAAATATTTAAATCTATTGTTCGATGCCTCGGTATATGCAGTGATGTATAAATGATGCTTGTTTAATAAAATCTGTCTTGAACATGGCGGAGGAGAGGCTGGATAGGCATCGTCTGCTGCAGGAGCGGGACTTTTGAATTTGAAATATTCACCAATGAGAGCACGAAATGTCACCCCATGTTACAATTCCCTTTTACCATAATATATATGGCACTTATGCCTATCTTAGTAACATTGGGCAATGAGTTCTCAGTTTAATAAATTCCAATCAATGCATCTATCCTCTTTCTTCCTTTCCTTGTCTAATTTTTTAAATTTTATTATAATTTAACTTCTGGTTATTCCTACCTTTATCTTACGATTTCGATTATATTGCGAAAGGAAGACTGGATGAACTTTTTAATTGTCACTCGATTTTATCACTATATCTCGTGCTGTTGATAGTTTTTATTGTAGTGTGACTTCCCAATATATTGTTGTGTACAGTTGAAAGAATACGGAATAAAAAGCTTTTCACTATTTTTAAGTTACAAGTGTTCGTAAGACAAAAAAAAGAATTGAATAACAATCGTTTCTCCAAGATATGACGAAAAAAATTTTCTCAGCATTTATATACTATTATGCATATAATTTAAATAAAATAGACTAAAATTTTCAAAGTGTCGCTATTATATATGTACTGGTACGTTAATTCATTAAAAAAAATCATCATTTTTTATTTTCTCATACAAATTATTAATGGAGGAGTAAGGAGTGTGAAATAAAACAAGATGCAAGCTCGTTGTTACAGAAAAAACGTGGTTGATGGAAAAAAAAATTTATAATTTTTTTTGCCCAAGTGCTTTCTTGTTGTTTCGTGCCAAGGACGAACTGAAGACTAAACGTGCCAAACACATTGTCACCATCGAAACGTGCCACGAATGGGTTCTAAAAAAATACTTGCGCAATATGTCCAAAATCAGTTCTTTGGGAAAACATATGACCATCTTTTCCTCGATGACCGTCAAAATACGCACTATCCACTTTTCTTTCCACTTTGTATGATCATCGTTCACCGCCAGGGCCTCGACTTTAGTTAACAATTTCTTCACGTACTCGGGACAACAACGGCGAGGCAATGCATGGATTTTGGAAATGAAAATCCCTAGGTCAGCGTCATCGTCGACAGTGACAATGTCTATGCAAATATCAACGAGCGATTGTATTTTTTCATCACTCAACTCTTTCGCGTAGCTAAGAATTTTACGCGTTACCATACGCCTGTGCCATGGTTCACGCTTTTCCGCGTACAATTTACGTAAAAGACTCTGTACTTCGTCAAAGTCACCCACCTCGGAGATCAGTAGAAAAATGGCACTTTTTTTCAAGATGTTAGGGTTATTCCAGAGCAGATCTATGAAGCCCAACACTTTTGTCTTCTCGACGTGCCGACCGAGTCTCGAAATCACGCGCAGCATGATCTTTGAATTATCCGTATTCTGGATAAATGGCAACAAAAATGTCAAATCTACCGGTGGATTGGACGCATTGACAGCCGAAGGGAACGAGGGTAAAATTTTGTAAGTCCCCATCGGGTCCAGCTCGTAAATATCCATACTCGGGGCCCTTGGAGCATACCGAGACAGCAATTCACCCAACGACTCGCCTTCCACGAGAATACCCAAAACGTCCAAACTCCCCTCGCTGCCGATTTCCAACGAGCAGCGTTCGATGAACTTTATTGGCAACTCGTTGTGCCATTTCAGAGCAAGTACGAATTTCCGAGCTGCTTTTTTTGAACGGCGATACAACATGCTCCGGCACACGTGCAAGTATTGTTCCCAGTTGGCCAAAATTATTTCTGGGTGGTTTTTCAGCTCCCCACGGACACGGCCGTTCAACAACATCTGGCGCACGCACTCACTCGTCGGAGGTATCTTGGATCGATGGAATTCCGGGTCGTACTCTCGGATGACACTTCTGAGGTTGTCGACGAGAGAGCCGCAATCGTTACTTTCCTTGAATATTTTGCATATGGTATTCGCCAGCCAAGTGTAATCCTCCATTTTTGATAATCTTGCGGAGGTGGGATAATTTTTGTCGTTATTCTGGTTCTTTTTTTTTATCACGTTGTGCTCATGCAACTTGGATACAATATTCATTAGAACTTGAACTCTCTTGACTTTGTCTTTCCACGTGGTGTGGTCTTCGGGGTAAATTTGCGGGATCGTCCGTATCATTTTGTCCAAAACGTCCATTTCAAGTTTTGGATTCGATGGGAGAATGTCCCATGGCGAGCGGCTGTAGAATTCAATCTTAAATTCCAGATAGATGTTTACCAGTTTGTCAAATAAAACTTGCCCGCCCGCGTCGTTGTCGGATTGGCCGAGCAAAAGATGAATCTTTGAAAAAATAAGGTGCACCACGTCATCCCCCGACAAAAACAAATTCTTGAACACGTACTGTTGTATGACCAACTTGTAAAACTCTGACAAAAGCGTTACGTTGGGATTCATCGCGTCCAAAGCTTTTACAATCTCAGGCAGTACAGCTCGGAAAGTTGATGGCAGTGCATTTTTGTGTCGATCGTTGTAAAAAGACAGAAATTCCAGCAAACCTTCTTGGCTTTTATTAATTTTGCAAGTCATTATCATTTTAGTGACCAATGACAACTTTCCCTCCTTTGGAGGTGATGATGAATTGTAAGCGTCCATTAACATCTTGAGCGATTCATCTATTGGCAGGTAACAACAACACTCGTAATAGAAAGAATCCAAATCTGGTCTAGGATTCATCATCAATCTCTTGGCTTCATCTGTTCGTTCCTTGCCAGTTAGATATGAAAATAACAGCTTATACTCGAATGACAAAAAACCGTCGGAACAACGTTGACCTTGTTCCCCTTGATTCCTGACTCTATGTAGTAACTGTAATATCTTTTCTTGTGGGTAGTAAGCCAAAAAAGGGAGCACGTCATCTATCCCGCAACATTTTCTTTTCAAGACGAGATGAGAGACAAAAGTTTCAATCTGTTTCAAAGTTAGTAGGCCATGCATTTCTTTTAAACGTGATTGAATATTGAAAAATTCCAAACGAGTAAGTAATTCCTCGCCATATTTATTTTTATAAATATCCGTTATTAAATCTAGGCGATTTTCTATCGCGTCGTATCTCAATAACTTAAGAATTTCGAAAAAATCAAACGAACTCCTTTGCTCTGAACATAGATTACCCAGCACCTTCATGTACTGCTTCAGCGTAAGATTCTTCCGCAAAGATCTAAACGAACAATCTTGGTACTTGTGTATGTTGCTCATGATGTACTTCGGATTATTCCGTGTCAGGTAATGAGTAAGCTTACAGCCCAATTTTGGCCATTGCTTGCCACTCAATTTTTCAAACAGCACAATGTAATCCGAAGTATGGTTTTTTATCAGCCTAGGAACAAACCGTATCACCGGCTCCAAAACTTTATCTTTTTCATCGGCATTGTTCGTCATCTTGTGCATGTAATCGATCACGAGTTTTGGATGTTTTTTAAACAGAATTCCCAGGGTCTTAGTAGACAGTACCACTTGGCGCTCCGTCAATATGCCATCGATGATCTGTTCGCTGCAGCACGTGATAAACTGGAAAGCTTCTTGAAAACCGTATCGGTCGTAGAAAAAGTTGAAAAACTGCTCCCCCTTGGCTTCGTCGTTCGCCAAAGACTGGGACAACCGTTTTATGATCCTCAACTTGGTGCGCTTGCTAACGAGAGGTAGGATATTGGCAACGTACGCGGTGTTTATGTAATCGTTCGTGGAGTAGAAAAACCACTTAGCTCGTAGAGCTACGTTCACCACCTTGACATCCGGGCATTTCAAAGCTTCCTCGATTTCACCCGTTAGCCGCAGCTTTTTTCCAATGTGAGCTTTTATTAGCGGATGCAGTGCAGGTGTGCAGGCGTCCCACGTGGCTACGTCTCCGTTGTAGCTGCAAGGCTCATTGCTACCGGCAATTATTCCTTGGACCAGGGTATTGATGGTCTTGTATTTTTCACCGGGAGTGTTTCCAGGCAACGATTGGACAGCTGACAGGTATGGAGACCTCTTGATGTCCTTTTCGAATCCTTTGTTGTCCACTTCCATCATGGTATCGGATTCCATCGTCTGGAACAAAAATAACAAACACAAATCATAAAGCAATGAAATAAACGTGTGATGGAATTTCACGGTGAATCGATTGATGCATCAGTTTTTGAACCAACCAGCTTATAAGGAAAATTATAAAAGTGTATAGTCGATGGCACTTTATGAGGTTTGGGATTCGACTAATCGTAGTGTTTCGTTTGGGGGCGAAAAATAATGTTTTCGAGTGCAGTATTTGTTCAGTTGTTGTTTATGTTGTTTATTAAATTATTGAGATTCCTTGGTCGATGATATAAAATATTCAGAGAACACATAAAATACTAAAATTATGACAGCTCTCAAGACATCTTCTGAATTTTCTTCAAAGTAGTATTTGTCCAGTATATTAATAATCAAGTCCTCGTTCATATATTCAACTATGTTGTAACGAATGGTACTCAAAAGACTGCTTATAAGCTTTGATTTGACAATTGGTTGTAAATCTTCCTCGGAAAAGCTTTCAATTTTGGCCAAGATTTTCGAAATGTACTGAGATGCATATTGAAATTTCTTAGCTCGATTTTTTAAAATGTCCATGTCACAAATTAATGCCATTGGAACTTGATCGTTGGCATTTAGATGATCCATACAAAATTCCATGAGTCTCCAGTTAATGTCGGAAGGTGATTTTACGAGCCTTTCTTTCAATACCGACACAATTGATTCTCGCATCGATACGTTAGACTCCTGCATCCACAATTTCCGTATCAACTCTTTGATCTCGTTCGGCACTGCCACGTTACAGAAAATCTTGATCCTATGCTTCCTCATTGAAACTGATTCATCCGTTAATTCCATCGCAAAAGCTATCATTTTAGATTTGGCAGCTCGTCGGACCACATGGCTGTACGTCTGAATGGCCATTTGAACGTAATCCCCTTGGAAAAAGTAGGATATGCTGTGGAACGATACTGGTGGGTTTGTTAAATTCATAGCTGGTAGTATTGTTTTGACGAGCGTGTGGTAGGTCTTTGCATGGCTGGCGCATATCGAGGGGCCGATCGAAAGCCTTTTGGGTCTGAAAGGGGCCACCAGCTGGTCAAAAACATCCCTTTCCAGCATAATTGCCAGAATCTTCATGACGTTGTCTCCTTGAATGTCTTGCAAGCAGATCTCGATGATTTTTCGTGGAAGGTCCCTGTGCCATCTAGTGCTGAGGAGAAAGCGTCTGGCAGCCGTGGCCCCGCGCTTCGAGTTGGAGTGCAATTTTAATCGGCAGGTGTCGAGGTAGCTTGTCAAATTATTAAAAATCATTTCAGGATTTTTTTTCAACCAAAGCCATCCCGTGACTGGTTCCAACTCGTCCGTACTCGGTTTTGGGAAACAATCCCTGAGCAGACCTTCGTCGTTTTTGGACAACAACTCCCGCAAATCTCGCAAGCCAGCGCCATCCATTTCTTCATCCACTGTGTGCACTGCCTCTTTTATCATGTTGGCAAACCAAGGATAATCAGTCGCGCGTATCTCCACAAGATCTTTCTCTTTGATGATCGATTTTTTAACCGCCTCGCGGCCTTTATCGTTGAAGAGAACAACGTCTCTTAATAGGCTCACGATTGCCTTATTTTTTTCCCTGAATCTTGCCATCTGTTCCCATATGCAATGATCCCTCGGATACTTCGTCGACATCAATTTGAGCATCTTGTCGAAGCACAGTCCTTGAAATTTGTTTTTTTTAATCAAAATCCATAATTTATTGGTGGAGTTTAAGTTGTAGTCGATTGTCATTTCTAATATTAGGTTGAGAATTTTTTCACCCTCTTCGCTCATGATTCCGTGATCGGTAGTGCTCTGGATCATGAGGTGGTACACGGTGGATCGCAGAAATGGTTTGATTTGCAAGATATTCAATTTACCAAGTTCATGGTTGGTGTGGGCTCTCTGCATCATTTTCCAAAGTTCATTCCAATTGGCTCTGTCGAGAGTTTTCAGGTTAAATTGTTCGCTCAAGTAGCAAAGCACCGAGCCCAAAATGTCGATTTTTTCATTTTTGTGGTGTTCATTGTAATATCGCAGGAGCTTGAGCAAATTTTCTTTATCCTCGTAAAACCCAACCGAGTGCAACATATGTTTTATCCACGTGCATCTATCACTGGAACGCGAAGACTTGTAGACGAGGTCCGTAAATACCGAAAAAGTTTCGGACGGCGGCAAGTAGCTGTACCAGTCGTAATATTCTTCGGAAAACTCTTTGGTAAGTGTGATCAATTTCTTCGCATACCTGATCTTGTCCTGTGCCGGCATCAATTTTAACAATGACCCAAACTCCGGGGTTTTTATGTAAGGCTCATCAATACTATCATACAAATCTTTCTTGTATTTTGCACGAAATGCTTGCAGCAGGAGACTCAAGCGCTTTTCTTTCGGGTATTTTATATGATCAAACAACTTTAATGCCTCGAGTATCCAAATATTATCCGCACAACCAGGAAGATACTTTGGGAGCAACTTTTCAAACTCTTCCACCGGCAGTACCTCGTAAACTATCTCGAGATCTCCACGTTCGATGCTCGTCGTGTCACTAAACAATTCGATCCCGTACTTCGACTTGAACTGTCCAGAGATCAACCCCAATCGCTCCTCTGTCGGATAATACTTCAAATAATTCAACAGTTTTGGGTAATTGAAATCTTTCCGATCGGCTGGAAGCAGATTCATGAACATTGCTTCGAACTGGGATTTTCTGATCTTTTTGCCAATGACTTTCATGGGCCACAGCCGCAGGTACAGCTCAGGATCATCGACAACGGCTTGGCTTGCACTTTTGAAAAATAGCTTCGTGACTGTGCCCCCGAGTTTCATCAAACCGGACTTAGGTAAGCCTTCGTGTTTAGAATGATCCTGCAAGAGTTGCACGAAATCCTTGACGCGATGGCGAATCAAAATCTTGAGGAAGCGAAAGAAGTCGTTGGAAAAGAATTTTATCGGGTGAAAGAAGTGACTTGGGTCATCCCCCGATTTTTTGAAATCGATAAAGCTCTTCAGCAAGCCCATCACCATGTTTGGGTGGCGTTGGTAAAACTGGAGGAGCAGGTTGCTGCTTATGATCAACTTGCCCTTCAACATTTCCGACTTGATGAAATCCTCCCCGCACAACGGTACGAAAGGCACCGCTTCCTCGTAACTGTAGCCCTCTTGAATGGCCGTGAAAAACTCCTCGGCCCGTTTTTCTTTGCCGATCAGACTTTGCGTCATCGCTTTCAATATGTGAAACCGAGCGTGACGGGACACTTGGGGTAAAATGGCGCGGACAATCAAATTCACATCGGCGCTCGGGCCTTTGAAGAACCACTTGCACTGCAATGCTTGATTGAAAATCGTTATGTCCTCGGACTTGAGGGCTTCGATCACAGCGCTCTCCGACCTTGTGGCATTGCCAACGAGGATTTTCACCAACGGCGCTAAAGCCGGTGGGACGTTTTCCATCGTATCTCTACCCGAGGGTTCTCTCTGTACTATGCGTTGGACCATTTCGTTCAGCTCCTTGTACTTTTCACCCGGAGTGTTGCCGTTCAGCTGCTGAATGGCCGACAAGTAGGGAGAAATTTCTAGGCCCTTTTTTATGTGCTCCGACAACTCTTCCATTATCTGTAACAATAGAGTTTTAATTAAGGTCACGAGTGTGTCCTTCTCATGAGCTGTGACCAAAAATTTTATGCGTAAGCTGCGATGATGCAAAACATCAACAATTTTTACCGCAGGAATAAAAACCAATCAACTTTTCGAGTGTTTGAAATTGGCAAGTACTTATTTGCTGTACGTTTTATACTTACAGAAGGAAGAATCACTTCGTGCTCATCAGTACACATTTTGGCCTTTTTTCTTTTCATTTTTCACTAGACTCTGGGTTCCAATAGCCGACTGTAACTAATAAACATAATCAAATACTACGTTAAAAACATCATGAGACACGCAACGTCAAAAATTTTAATTGCTTTATCGCCTATTTTTTAGTACAACAAATGTGCATTGCTTGGGTATTTGATCGTTATTCAATAGTCTGTACTTAATTTTCATCCGAGGATTGAAACTTGCATTACGCGTTAATTGTATCGCTTTCACATTTTTGTTATTAGAGTATTTAATACGTTTGTTCGATTAATAATAAATTTATTTTCATAATATTGAGTATATGTTAAAAAAAGATTCACTGTACTTGGTAACTTAAGTTTGGTGATATTAAAAATGGACATGGAGGATCGATGAAAAATATGAATATCTTATTATAATAATCATTTGGATAAAACATTTTTCTAAAAACAATTAAAAAATTATGTACAGCTGATCACGTAGGTTGTTTATAAATAGAACTAAAAAAAAAAGTCCAATCCTCAAAGTATATTTTTAAGCAATTCACCGAAGCTATAACTATAGACACGTACGTGCACGAGGATAAATTCGTGGATTTGTGGGGGAAGGAGTAACAGAAAGTCCACACTTGCTTAATTGTTTACGTGTATCGCCTACACCTCCGTAATTTCGAGCCTCAAGAGTTTCAACCGAAAAACGTTAGGCAAGCGGTGATCTTATTGTCTCCCGATAACAATACTTTCATGTTTGACTCGCCAGCATTCAGCTATAAGTAACAATGCGAGTAATGTGCTTTCAAAAAGTTGCGCAATAATTTTATAGTTTACCACATCCAAAATTAAGCATTGCAATTGTAAGTAAACAAAATAAGACAGCCCGAGAAATGCAGACCTTTTTTGAAGAAAAGTATGGAATAAACTTTTTTTTTAAACAAGGAATATTAACATCATAGCAACATAATGTACGGCTTGACGAGGGAACGTACTTTGTTGTTGTGTACAAGTGTTTGTATATAGAAATACATTGTGCCGCGTAAAAGGTCGAAGCTAAAGACAAATGGTGTTTGGCTCTTATCTGTGAATTTATCGTAGGAGCACCGCTCGGCCTTGTCTACTTCGATTATCACTTCGAAAAGAAATTTCTAAAAATAGCTTATGGACAAACCTGAAAATCTTGATTGTTTTTTACAGCGACCAAAAAAATTTGTCTAAATATTTCGGTACGTCATTAATCTTCAGAACGCACTCAAGTAACAATATTTAAATAAAGTTTTCTTTTGTACGACCAAGACAATTAAACTCTTGGCGTAGCGGTTTGTCAACTTACGCGGTCAAAGGCGTCGTTAACATTATTAAAGTTTGCCACAACGCTTAACATTTTAAAACGTTCCAGTAGATGGATAAATAACGTTACACTTCGAAGAAACGAAACCCACGATTTTCTATAATAATTGTAAATTCAAAATTATAACTTTTAACGAACGTGACAACGTTAATTGTTGGACACATGTGCAGGAAATATCTCAGCTAGATAACAAAGAAAAAAATTAATTGAGATGACACGTGGAGTAAAAACGTTAAAAGCAACGCGTTGATGCATCATTTTAATTACGCCGGAAACATATTATTTAAACGAAAACAATCTTGATATACGTATAAAATCGCTCGTGAGTAATCACGTCGCAAAATAATTTTAATATAACCAGCATTTGTCCTGCAAATAAAAACCTCAAAAACATATCTTAGTATGGCTTTTATTTGCAGCTGCGCTCACTCAATTATCCCCAAAGTAACGCCATAAAACTACCCTTGAAAAAACAAGCACAAATGTCTACAATAAAAATGCAATACTTATGTACATACTCGATCGGATGAAAGCAATTTTTCGCCAACAAGGCACCAGACTTAGATGGAGATACAGGTAGTTTAGTAGGTATGACTCACTTGACTTAAGAAGCGCTATTGCACTCATAGGCAGGACTGCGTATGACTGAAGGCGTGATGTCGTACTGAAAAAATTTACAGCTTATACTGCTCCGACACTGGTGTGACTAAATAAGCAATTAATCACGCGTCAACGCCAGCGGCATTAATTACAAGTTTCTGTCTTACCGATCACTTAGTTGAATTTACATGAAATTACAAATAAAGTAGTCATGTTCGTGGAATGAAAATTAATGGAAGGTACGAGCCAAATAATCGACAGAGGCACGAAAAAGCGTATTAATCTGACTTTATTTTGTATGCACATAAGCTCGAAAACCGATGGAATTTACAATATCGTGAGTCATCAATAAGTAAATTTCCTCGTAAAGATGATCGTACGTGCTACTATTTACAAATGAAACATGAAAATCTTATCCCTCCCAGGCTATACGATACAATCGCGTAAACCCCAAACTTTGTCCGATGTACAGTTGTTGATTGGGTTATTATAAAATACATGGTCTTGCTCGGGCGTGCGTGCCTCGGGAGACACACAAGCTGACAAACTCGCAGAGCTTCGAAGCGAAACTAATTGCTCGTATGAGGATGAATTACCATCGGCTTGGTGTGCTCATTGGTATGCGAACGCTGATCGCGGCATGGGACGGCCAAACGTGATAATATTTGAAAGCTCGTGGACAGAGTTGCGTTGTAAATAATACTTACTCAATGGACCCTCCGTACACGATTCGATCGAGTTATTTTTCAATCATTTTCGTACTGGATATACATGCACGTTCTTATTTACGTTAATTATTTTTGTCAAGACTTTACTTTTTTTTTTGCGGTGATTAAATATCTACACTCCTCGAGCGACTATAACAGACAACGAATGGTTTTAAAATAATTTTACAAGTAGTAATTCCAATGATGATTAAAAAATAATTAACACTAGTTCAAACTGTTTGCAATACTCAACGTAAGGATTGTATGGTAACATTTTTGTTTGTCATCCCGTAGAGGCAAAAAATGGGGTGCTGAGAGGTACCAGAAAAAGGAAAAAATCATCGAGATCATTTTTATTCCAAACGCGTACTCGTACGGATAAAAAGCAAATGTGTTTCTTCTGGCGTGTGCACGTATATGTATGTATAAAAAAAAGATATCGTTGAAGAGGTATACGCTGAAGGAGAGAAAAGCAAGCGTATGGAATGAGATAAGCAGCATATAGCGTATAGGTGTCGTAGCAGCAAAGGAGCCCAGGTGTCATTACTTGAGTTTCCGTATACATGTGCAAGACACATCTTATTACGAGGACTCTCGAGGACATGTATTTTCACACGCATGTATGTGTTCTTCTTCTTTCTCTGTACCGCTTTTCCTCCCATGGGTACATACATGCGTATAATACAGGGACAAGTGCCACTGTGAGCAGTATAAATGCAAATGCCAGTTCTACTGTCGAGTGGGGGGAAAGTGAAAATGCTGATGGCAAAAAAGTTGTTGAAAAGTCCGCAGTACCTATTACACGATTTTTCTTTTTTAGCTTCACTGTTTGGTTCAGCTTACGCTTTCACGACACGATTCAGCCCCCTATTTTTTTTTTTTTTTTTCCTCACAATTATCTGCTCGCAAGTATATACATACATGTATGTACGTTTGCATTTCTGATTGTAAGAAAGTGCCGACATGGCGTTTTTGTGACTTTTTTTCCCCGAGTACAATGTGATGAGGACTTAAAGGTCGGCATCGGCAGGCCGTGGCCTGTACGTGAAATTCCAGCGTATCTGACGCGAATGACAATTAGGGGGATGGATGAGAAGGGGTTGATTGCTCTTACGTGTGTATATCTGAATTCGCGATCAAGGACTTTTTCGCTCTTGATTACGATCACGTTTATTTCTTTAAATGCTGAAGAAATGGGGTAGGAGGGAGGGGGTTGAAAAAGAAAGGTCTTGAAATTTATGACTTAATATTCCAAGCGCTCGATTTCATGCGGAAGATAAGTTGGTCGAGCTAAAAGCATGTCTTACTTGGCGCGTGTAGCCAAAAAAAAGGCATCAAGGACACCTTGAGCGCAGCATCTCGGTAAGCCGCGTCCTTGAACTCTTTTATCCCCAGAAATTTGATATTTTTCTATTGCAGTACATTAAAAATGCGTGCACTCTATACTTTCCGCAAAAATATCTAACATGCTCGAGTTGAACTGTATTGCGGCAGTTTTTCCATCAACTGTAGAACGATCGGGAAAAAAGTCCTCGAACTGTGTTACGCGCATTTCGAAGCGTGTAAATGTAATAAACGTAATGGGTTTTTTTTTCTCCTTTACTGATTTGTTGGCTATTTGTCTGTAGAAGCTCGAAAAATCGCGCGTTTCTCGAAAATCAAGGATAAAATTATGACAAGGGGGGAGGCTTTGACGATTTTGTGCACAAGGATCGAAAGGGTTGCACAAGAAAATTTTTTAGGCTGACTTTTGGATTTCCTGTTTACCTATCTTTGAATTTTTTTTTTTTTCTCTAATGGTCGTGAAGAGACACTTTTACATTTTTCAATATTCGAATTTTTTCGAGGTTTCATTCAATGTCTGTACTTTATGAGTTTTAAACGTTTCCTTGTACATATTCGTGCAATAATCTTAAAAAAAAAAATACTTTAAAATCTGATTGAAAAAATTAACGACAGTTAAAAAATTTATATTTATGAAATAAGACCTTGCATTGCTCACTTTATAACTGATGACCACTTTCTATATTTCATCAGCGAAATATCCTATTGAAATTTAACCGAAAAAATGTATTGCCAGTTCTACTGACTGTATACATAATAAGCCAGCTGCATGTATATTTTGGAAATAAAAAAAAAAAAAACCATCGTAAAAAACATCTGTCCCCGGCATCTCATCATTATTACAACGAATAAATCATATAACATGTAATGTAAAGTAGAGGAAACACACGTGCATCCAACCTTTCCGTTCTTTCTTATTCAAGGTTTAACGTATTATGTATATGGATCACAGCCAGCGTGATTGATGCAGGGCTATCGCGAGTCCGCAAATGAGCGGCGCGTGGAAATGACCGAGCTCCATTGGTGCTCTGTCATCGCAAGTGATGGCTTAGGTAAGCAACTAAACGACGATTTCGGGGGAACTGATGCGCGTTTGTTATACAATGCACGTGTGGGAACACAACACCGTTTCACCCCACCCGCGTGACTGATGGGCCGATCGTTTGTTACAATGCATTATACATGTACACACAAAGTGGTAATACACTGAACCTCGAGAATCGAAAAGAAGCTTCATGATAGACCAGATGCCTTTCGGCGGAAGCGATATTTCTTTGGCAAGGAGCGCCTAGAAAATTACTTGGCAGCCGTTGCGTCTCCTTCACTCTGATCCCCTGGACCGCTGTAGGAAAACATTTCATAAAATATTTGTAACGTGGCAGACTACCTACTTTCCCGTGTAGGTGAAAACAATTGTAATTAGTGATATTACTCCTCCAATGTATCTCCATCCATCTGCTTCGTTTTATTCTCATTTGCTTTTTGGGTAAGAGCAAGCCATAATACTTTGAATATTTTCGATGCGGCTTCTTACGCGGAATGTTTTTTTTCTTTTTTAATATGTAAAGTAGCGTCTGAGTGGTTCGATGAATATGCTCTCCGATCGGATGAAAAAAAAAAAAATAAATAAATACATTGAACAAATAGCCGATAACGACATAAATCTTGTAGCTGTCAGTTTGTTTGTGGGTTCCTTTCAAGATTAACGTCGAGAACGAGAGCCTTTCCATTTTTCATCAGACGCAACTAGGACGTATCAAGGTATTCATGATGGGTAGCCGAAGTGTCTATAGAAATACATGGAACGTATGCATTTTAAAAACGTCTGTGAATGAAATAGCCTCATCATCGTACTGCATGGTAAAACTAAACCAAATGTCTATTGATCGATTTTGGCATATAAAGGTGCATTAGTCTATTTAAAGAAACCCCAAGAAATGCTTTCCCTCCCTAATTGAACGAGCAAAAAACTGAAAAAGAATAAAAAGTCCTGGATCTTCAACAACGAGGTACATTATGTTTTTCCTCATTTCTTTGTCCCTCGCAGCTACAAGCAAAGTCACAGTAAATATCACGCTTCGTGTGTCACATGGCTTATGAGTATCTGCACCCGGAGTTTCCTTCGTCTCCGTTGGAAAAAAAAAAAAACCATGGTAGAGGAGAGAACGTCGCGACGAGATAACAACATATTTTTCTCGTGCTCGCGTGACTCACAACACGTATGTACGCTGGACTTTATTGAAAGAAAGTCGACGACAAAAATACCATTGCTCTGTATCTGCTTGAAAATCAGAAAAGCAAATACGTTTTTTTTTTCTTTTTTTTTTTTTCTTCTTCAAGTCAGACAATGAAAAGAGTATATTGTCGATGAAAAGAGGGTGTTTGTATTCCTCGTCTCGTTGTTAGCTACCTTAGAGTATATATATACCATTGCCTTTACGTTTTGTTCATTAACTCCATAAAACACTACTTGGTGGAAAAATTTTTCAGATAAACCGCAACCACCTGGTAAACTAATTTAAAAAAAATCTCCTCTACCTTTTCAGCTACTATGCAAACATAAGTTATTTCAACACGACTAGCTACTGAAAAAAAAAAAAAAAAAGAAAACAACTAATACAAGCTCTTTCCTATTTATACTTATTAACTCGTGTACTTGCGCGTGAAAGTCGTAGAGCCAAGCAATAACATATTATACAGTTAACCACTGACATTGCAAAAAAGAGTGGAGTGCTCACACCCCTAGTGCGTAGCACACACTTTATTGCTTGCTCGTAAAACCGACGCCTGATACGCTATACCACGTGTACAACTCCTTAGCCATAAATCTCTTAGTTTTGCGTGCGTGTGTGGTGTGTGCGGGAACAACACGTTAATCAATCAGGATTCAACTCTTTGTAGGTAGTGAGAGCGAAAAGAAGTTTATTGCAAGTTGGATTGATTTACCGAAGTAGCGCCATCAATGCATATTACAAATTTTGGACGGATTCGAATGGCACGCATTGACTTTTAGTGTACACTTATTGGCTCAAGTCCAATCCCATATCGATCGGGGGTTTAATCGCATACCGTATACCAAAAAAAATTCACCAGCATCACAGAGTAATTCCGTCGCGTACTGTTGTAATTACCGTGTCTTTTGGCTCACGTCTTCCCAATGCGTGACACAACAACCCAAAAACCGCGGTCAATCGGATCTGGTGGCATTATTCGAGCAATTACGTTCGCCCCCGATGCCAACCCCCTGGCCCCTTTGCCCCTGGGTTGTCAGCACGATTTGCGGTACACTCGAGGCGCATATCGTACGATCAGCAGAATTTAGGAAAGCTCGTCCTTTCTCATTAGGGAAGTCAACTTGCAGCCACAACTGATTGTACCCTCGATAAGGTTACGGTTCGAGTGTCCCCGTTTGGTCATTTTACGAATGTTTGTTTGAGACGAAGTTTGCATCTCCTCCTTCCACAATGTTTTTCCAACAACATATGACGGGAAAAACAATGGATCTGGCTCCTCTTTTGTCCCTCGTTTCTTCCATCCCTTGATGGACCCAACGATACACCGCCAGTTAACTTGATTTCATTGGCGCCCCAACAATGCCCTGATGGAGCTTGCATTCCATCGTGTCGTGAACTTGTCTCTTGTGCATGTTACTGGATGCTCCCTGGATAGATCCGAAATTCCATGTGCCAAGGGATGAAGGACACGGTTGACAGGATGGAGCCGGGGATGGAAGATAAATATTATCGCTGAAGTGTGCAAGCTTCCCTCTTTTTTTTTTTTTTTTTTTTTTTTAAGGAAACCCAGAGGTGAAGGGGACAGCTGCGCCTGCGTGTTTGTATTATCGTTGGGTATTTCCCCGCTCCCGCGGCTCGGAAGAGCTTTCGTTGCGCTCCATCCTGCCCCGGGGGCTGTTGGAAAATTAAAGTCCACCTTTAATCCGTGGACCGGAGCGATTTGCTTGATCCACTTTTATTTTCATTCGATTAAGGGAAGCTTTTTATAACCGCCGATCTCCACTGTACTTTCTACCAATTTTTTTTTTTTTTTTTTTCATCAGTTTATTGTCCCGAAGCAAAGTAGTGAAAACTAACCGGAATCGATGAACGATCCCAGCGAAAAGCTTCGACATTCGTGTTAAGAGCGTCTCTATTCTCGGCTCGCGCATTTGAAATTCTAATGCTCGCGCCGAGAGTGCGTGGAAGAGCCGCACTAAACGCCGATAGTCCCGGTGTGTTTTTATTTCACCCCTTTCGAGACTGCCGCTCGAAAAAAAAAAAAAAAAAAAAAAAGATGAATGGTATATTGCGTAGACCGTAAAATTCCCCGCCCCGAGATAACCTCGTGTGGCTAACGATCGAACTTGCCTCTTGGCATTTTCTGGCGTTCATACATCGACCTTCTTGTATCCAAGTATTGTTGGACGGTTTTTGGTTTATTTTATTTAAAGAAGAAATTTTTTTAATCGGATAGAGTAACGAGGTTTGACGGTTCCAATTATAAGAAAGAAATTACCACCCACTCCCAATGGAAGCCATTGAAACAATCATGTTGATAAAAAAAAAAAAAAAACTATTTTCCTCGAGTGTTTTCTACATGTGAAAAAAATTAAGCGACTATGCGTTACATGCAATTCGTCGTGATTAATGAAGTTTATCAAGATACCTGAAAGACCGTACAAAGCATGAAACAAAAAAGTGGGCAAAAAGGTAGACGAAGATACAAGAAAGAGTATCCACGTACATATCCTTTGGTTGCGGTGCAGAGAGAAAAACACAAGCCAGTGGCTCGGTGTTGTAAATTTCAAAGACCGGAGCTCGACGTTGCGGCCTAAATGAAATTTACAGCCCCTTGTTGAGAGCTCCTGCAGACGTGTGGGTGTAATAAAAGTGCCTTGTAAAAGGTGTGCGAGCAAGTGAGACGGAAAAAAGGAGTTTTTTTTTTTTTAGTTAGTAATCCGCCTTTTTGTTGCTCAGGTCTTTTCTTTGGGGGGGGGGGGGGGCCGAGAGCCAAGTTGTATTAACACACAGGAGCTTTTTGCTGTTACTCGTCTGGCGCTACGGATTGTTATCTGCATAAACTCTTGGGTTGGAGTTTCAGGCACGAACGGCTACTCTTACCTCAGAGCTATTTGTTTTTTTTTTCGTGCCACAATATTTCTCGAATTTTTAGATTTTATCAAGTCTGTATCGAAACAGATATTGCTGGCTGAGTGCATGTCTGACCAAATCTTGATCTCTACTACTTTTTTTTTATCGTATCGCTTTATGATAAAACCACTACGTACAAAATTTAATTTCGCTCTTTGTATGCATACTATGTTCATTTTTATTGTCTCTGAAGTTAACTTTGACCATAATTATTAACGAAAAGAAGCACAACAGGACACATGACATACAAGTGGAACTAGTTATATATGAATACACTTGGAGCAGGTAGAAAGAGGTAGATTCAGTCCTTTAATGCCCGATGCAAGCGTTACCATAGAAAGTTAGCTTTTCTCTAGAGGTGCTTCCCCAGAACGGAAGCTTTTTACTCCAAGCGAGCATTACGTCAGCCATTTTGCACTTTTGCCCCCCACATTCGTCGTTTCTGTTTAATAGGTCCACTCGATCCCTTTGACTATCTACCATCTCCCCCCTTTTTTTTCTCTATCACGTGGATTATTCCAACGGTTTTCATACGTTTTTTTGTCACCCCATCGCTTTTACTCAGCCATTGTTGTCGTTTCACTGGAAAAGTTTGATTTATTTTCCCAAGTTTTAAATGAAAATCAAAAACTTGGTAAGTTAAATAAAAAGTACACCAGCCACTAGACGATAAACGAAGCACGTGATGTAGGGACCCACGAACTGGTCCCAGGGCAACAAATGTAAATAGGTACGATGTAACAGGACCATACCCATCGGGCAATGAGAAAGGGGGGGGGGGCATAAACCATGAGAAATCGTGGCATTACCGCGAAAGTAATAACCGACCGCGCCCGTCCACCCCCGCCAACTTTATTGCTCGGGAGTAAGATTTACAGGCCATGCCCGGCGCAACTCGCTCTCAGCGCTTTTGTACACCACGCGCGGAAAGCTCGTCCCTGTTAAACGATTACGGACGCGTTGGGCCGTACACGCGGATACGCGCCTCGCCAAAGTTAATTCGTCCTTTGTGCGCGGCAATTGCCGGTGCTTAATGTAACCCGTGGTAAATTCGTATGATCGCATTCACCGTGTACCATCAACACGCGAATTTGAGCAAAAGAGCCGTTTCATGAATACAGAGGATACATCCGATCCAGACGAGACTCCCCGGAGGCCGAGGGGGAAGTTCGTTTCCCTCCGGTATCTTTACGAATTATGGGGTTATCGCGTAGGTATACGTACATCGGCCCACGGAGTCTCGCTCGCGGGACTTGGTATGCATGGAGGGTTGGATTCGTATGTGCAAGCCGTCGAACAGAAAATGTATGGCGCGCCATCCTCTGGCTTTTCTTGGCTGTTGTGGTTTGTGTACGCATACGAGAGATAAACAGGGGGCCGATAAATATACCGATTCGCGTTCCCGCGTAGGGGCAATGTTTTTCGTGTACCTATACCGTTGCTTTGTATACGTTTGTTCTTCGATTTCGGCGGATCCTGGGTTTATTTATTTATATATTGGTAAGGGGAGCCATTGGTACTTTTTCTTCAACTTGAATAGAAAATTACTTGCTTTTGAGAGTTTGGTCGAGATAGGACGATCATACTGTGCGTTTCGTCATTTTTCTCGTGAATGAACTCACGGGTGCTACATGTTCCATGTGTATTAACGTGTCAAGAGTACGTAGTTTGTTTTTTTTTTTTTTTTTTGCTTTATTTGTGTTCATCCGTCACGCGGAGATTCAACCGCGACGGGTCTATTTGCCGACTTCCGGTCCAATAAAATTTTTCACTTTCTTTCCTCGCACATGCTCCTCCGCTTTTTTTTCATTTTTGTTTGATCTCTGTTTGGATACAGAATATTTCACTTATCATCGTGAAAGAAAAGTAGTACACACAATTTCGAAAGGATCCCGAGCGTCGATCTGTTTGCGTGGGCTGAGAAGGCCCAGGCTTACCGTTGAATGGTGTTTTGATTGACTCGTTACTCTTCGTGTTGAACGTCTCGGTGGACGTACCACGACGCGCGCCAAGATGCAATCGGATGGTGATAATCGTGATATTCCCTGGTGGCGTCCTCGAGCTCTGACTTTGAAGCGTAAGCAGGAGAGTAAGGTATTACGCGCTTCGCGAAGGTCAAAGTTGGGAAGCGATCTGCTGTCTTGCGTGGGATTGGTAAAATTTTTGGAAATTCGACGCCTGCACCGTCCAAGGTGGAGCGAGTACATTTTTGAGCCTTTTGATTCGTGAGATCTGAAAAAATGCACTTAAAGTATTATTTACTCATCGAACGACCAAAGCAATACTTTTGGATATCACGAAAACATATATTGACTTTTTTTACTGTGTCACCTATTTTGAAGATAAATTCATCGTTTCCATTTAATAATTATCCGTCTTTTGACGATACAATGGTTTAATGGATCGCAATATTTTTAATACTATAAACTGTACCAAAGTATTAATCGGTGGTAATAAAAATTCGACGCAATATCAACAAAATACAAACGAGTCTGTTATGAATTGAGCGAAACTTGAAGGGTTTGAGTCCAAATGAATAACTTTTATGTACTNGCATGTACATGTAGATGTTGAGCTCGGGTTGGCGAAATCGGTTCTTACGCAGCCACTCCAGAACATCATCCTCCTTCTTGGGGTCACCTGAAAAATAAGTACCACAGACAATCCTCAGCTTCTTTCGGGCATAAACGCAACGATGCTTTTTGTATGTCCATTGCTACTATAGTGGGACGAAAGTTTTAAACCTAAAGGTGGTTAAATACTACAAAATTATATGCCTTCGATATGAAATCAATTACAATAATTCTAACTCAAATAGATACATCCGTCCGAAATATTTTCTCTTAAGCTTTCGAAAAAATCACAAAAATGTCGGTATCATCTTGAATTAAATTAAAAAAAAATAAAAATAAAACGCAATAGTCGTAGCCAACAAGATAAAAAGTACAAAAGTATCCAACAAGTTTCCTTGTTCAGAGTTTTTTAAGTTAGAATCGTTTCACTGGAATAGATAAAAAGTGATGACTCTGTGACAAAACATACTAAAGTATTGAATGAAGATAAAGTAAATTTTTTTAAGAAAAATTTATCCATTACATGCGCACTATTGTATTGTAAAATTTTCTTTTCTGGATTGGGATCATCTTTTTTAGGTGAAACATAATTTCCTATTCACAATATTTTCATTAGAATAACGAGCGAGGCATAAAAAAATGGCACTCGTGACCAGGTACAGAAGTTATGAGCCATAATTCTACAAAAAAAGGCTGTGTCTCCAGTTATAATGCAGATGCAACAGGATAGACGCCAATTTATGGCCATAAAAATAAAATAATCCGATTTAAGTATCATTTGATGTAGACGATAGGCATATAATATATAATTACGACCTGCCGTCTAGCGGATACGATTTCATATTTTGCGCCGTGACTCTCGTGGTTACGTAAAAACGTCCTTTACCCCTCGGCTCTATAAGTTTCCAACTTATCGTGCTCTCGCAACTAATTTTTACTGAAAAACATCCCTGTCCTCGTCACCATAATATCCTTATGGGAAACTTTATTCTTCCGTGCACCCACGTACGTGTATACCTACAACTTTGTAATGCTTGCTGTACTTCGTGCTTGATCGTTTCTAAAATTTTCCAATGAACAACGTTTTACACGAGCAACATGGCCGCCGGGACTGTATCTGGGCTCGATAGCCCCGAATGGATGACGCTCAAGTGGCGAATACCATTTTTACTCTACATCGATCACATATTCAAAGACTTGGACGATTACTGTGTCTCCAGTAGGAAAAACACCATTTGCCACTGATGTCCATCCATCCAGGACAATCACTCAATTGTACAAAGGTCGCGAGGGTGTTGCTTCGCAAGTCCTTCGCGTACGAGTTGCTCGTCCTGGAGAAAACGAGCATCACCAGTGACGCAAACTACTGTACTTCACATCTCTCTATCGCATACACCTGAGATTTATTGAGGAAAACACGCGCTTTTATAAAATGCCTGGGCGTATTTGCACCAAAGAGGGAAAAGAACTGTATAATCAAAGAAGGAACATAAAAAATCTGATGAACAAAAAAATAATTAATGTATACTATGCGCTTTAACATTGAAGAAAAGATGATAATTCAGTGTTCGTATAACTGTTGTTGAATTTTAAAAATATGCTGTGTTTTCTGATTGTACTGGAGTATAAGGCCAATCAGCAATTGCCGTCAGAAAAAGGTGTCTTTTGAAAATAAATTTAGAAATCGTCGGTCAAAAATTGTACATCTCACTTATTATAGCTGTACGTCTTTCCAAAATTTTTCACTTTTCATAAATTAGTCATCGACGAAAAAATGAGCTTGGAAAAAATAATCCTCTTTATTTCAAGTCGTCAATTGATAAGCCATAATTTGAATTTTACTCAGAATTTTTACTTTTTTCTCACAAAGGTGATTAAATTTTAATATTTAAATAATTCGTTAATTTTTAAACATTGAGATTTTTTGGTATGAAAATCAAAGTCTCGGGTCGCAATGAAGCCTCAACGAAAGGTAAATGTCGAAAGTAGGGGCATAGAAAACTGTAATCTGAAAGTTAATGAGTAGGTATCCCTACACTCATAAGTACACGTTAATATACATTACATGTATATACTTTCGTTTGAGTAGTCCGAGCCTTTTCGTATCATTTACACTCCACTAAATTCTAATAAAATCATACCATTATGTTAAAGCGAGTCCGTCGCATGGATTTGCGCTTCGGCGATAAGGTAGCCCAGTGCGCTGGTCCGAAAATCACTTGGCCATCAGACGTGGACATAACAACAATAAAATCTGGTCGTGGTTTGAATTTTCAGCAAGTACCATTGAGTTTGTAACAGCTAAAAATCATTTTTGGCTGCCATTTACGTACAATTGTTTCAAGTAATTGTATACAACAATTTTAGGTACAACAATCAAATCATATACATAAGCTACTTTTCAACAATTTTAAGCCAAAAGATTTTTTCCATTCGTTTAAATAATACATGCACACGTTCACTTTTGACGTCGACGTACACACGCTACGAGTCAATATGGCCTTTTATTAGCGTTCAAATTTATATGTAATATTATCGTTTTTTGAGCCCTTTTAAAAATTTTTAAGGGGTTGGAGCAGCTTGAGCTGTTTTTGTTGCGTCTTTGGCGCCAACAACGGGCATAAACTTCATGTCCAAATGTCCGATGGCCAAGGTAATAGCGCCTACTTATCGGACGGACCAACGAGAGAAAATAATAAGGTACAGATGGATGGAAAATGACAGGCAGATGTGGGGGGAAGGTTTTGGGTCTGGACAAGGCTTGGCTGGGCTAACTTGGAAGATGACGCTACACAAATGATGCACATACGATCGCGGATGATCATACATACATGTGCCACTATCGTGACGTTTAAGGCCGGCTTTTGCGACCAATTATCACTTGTACGAATCGTCGGTTGGAGCGGCAGTTATCACGCCTGTTTAGGATGGGCCGCGGGCGGGGGCGGCTCCGAGCGGAAGCACGAGAGCAAAAAACCCGTGTACATGGCGAAGAGGATGGCCACCGCAATCAGCATGTACATGTAGATGTTGAGCTCGGGTTGGCGAAATCGGTTCTTACGCAGCCACTCCAGAACATCATCCTCCTTCTTGGGGTCACCTGAAAAATAAGTACCACAGACAATCCTCAGCTTCTTTCGGGCATAAACGCAACGATGCTTTTTGTATGTCCATTGCTACTATAGTGGGACGAAAGTTTTAAACCTAAAGGTGGTTAAATACTACAAAATTATATGCCTTCGATATGAAATCAATTACAATAATTCTAACTCAAATAGATACATCCGTCCGAAATATTTTCTCTTAAACTTTCGAAAAAATCACAAAAATTTCGGTATCATCTTGAATTAAATTAAAAAAAAAAAAAAAAAAAAACGCAATAGTCGTAGCCAACAAGATAAAAAGTACAAAAGTATCCAACAAGTTTCCTTGTTCAGAGTTTTTTAAGTTAGAATCGTTTCACTGGAATAGATAAAAAGTGATGACTCTGTGACAAAACATACTAAAGTATTGAATGAAGATAAAGTAAATTTTTTTAAGAAAAATTTATCCATTACATGCGCACTATTGTATTGTAAAATTTTCTTTTCTGGATTGGGATCATCTTTTTTAGGTGAAACATAATTTCCTATTCACAATATTTTCATTAGAATAACGAGCGAGGCATAAAAAATGGCACTCGTGACCAGGTACAGAAGTTATGAGCCATAATTCCACAAAAAAAGTCTGTGTCTCCAGTTATAATGCAGATGCAACAGGATAGACGCCAATTTATGGCCATAAAAATAAAATAATCCGATTTAACTATCATTTGATGTAGACGATAGGCATATAATATATAATTACGACCTGCCGTCTAGCGGATACGATTTCATATTTTGCGCCGTGACTCTCGTGGTTACGTAAAAACGTCCTTTACCCTTCGGCTCTATAAGTTTCCAACTTATCGTGCTCTCGCAACTAATTTTTACTGAAAAACATCCCCGTCCTCGTCACCATAATATCCTTATGGGAAACTTTATTCTTCCGTGCACCCACGTACGTGTATACCTACAACTTTGTAATGCTTGCTGTACTTCGTGCTTGATCGTTTCTAAAATTTTCCAATGAACAACGTTTTACACGAGCAACATGGCCGCCGGGACTGTATCTGGGCTCGATAGCCCCGAATGGATGACGCTCAAGTGGCGAATACCATTTTTTCTCTACATCGATCACATATTCAAAGACTTGGACGATTACTGTGTCTCCAGTAGGAAAAACACCATTTGCCACTGATGTCCATCCATCCAGGACAATCACTCAATTGTACAAAGGTCGCGAGGGTGTTGCTTCGCAAGTCCTCCGCGTACGAGTTGCTCGTCCTGGAGAAAACGAGCATCACCAGTGACGCAAACTACTGTACTTCACATCTCTCTATCGCATACACCTGAGATTTATTGAGGAAAACACGCGCTTTTATAAAATGCCTGGGCGTATTTGCACCAAAGAGGGAAAAGAACTGTATAATCAAAGAAGGAACATAAAAAATCTGATGAACAAAAAAATAATTAATGTATACTATGCGCTTTAACATTGAAGAAAAGATGATAATTCAGTGTTCGTATAAATGTTGTTGAATTTTAAAAATATGCTGTGTTTTCTGATTGTACTGGAGTATAAGGCCAATCAGCAATTGCCGTCAGAAAAATTTTGAAACAATGTTAACGTCATTTTTCCCAGTAAATTTAGATAGTTGTAATAAGAATTTAATCACTGATTGTTGCGTTATTTGTACATCCATAGAAGAAAAAAATGCTTAGTTTCTGTTCATGCGCTGTCGATTATCGTTTCCAAGCCGACTTTTTTAAGCCATACGACATTAGTTATTCCTAGTTTGTAGTACAGATGAGCTGCTGTAACTTTCTCCTTCACTACTAGTAATACGTTGCACGTAAGCAAAAACAACCGAATTTTACAGAAGACAGTACCTTTTTCCTCGTCAAGATGATTATTGCTAAAGTTTTTGCGGTTTTTTTGACGATTCAAGGTAAGAACTTTTGACTTTGGTGGAAAAACTTTAAAGATACTTTTTTTGCTACTGTAATTAGCTTCTACATGATTTCTTGTGTTAAAAAAACCATTAACCATCGTCATGTCGTTGAGTACAACAAAAGTTTATCACATGATCAATGATTTCTTTTTCCACTTTTTTAATACCAATTTACGACGAAACTATAAGTAATCACTGTTGTTGTGTTTTGAACAATTTGCCAGCGCGTGGAAGGAAGCTTCTAAAGGCCAGTTTCCATATCTTTCACTTATTGCAATAAGTAACGATGTTGAATTATTTCGTTGTCAAGCTGCTCTTATTAGGGAAGACTATCTTTTAGCAACTTCAAGTTGTCTAGAACGTTTTTTGAGTTTTAAACTTCAACTCAAAGCTTTGCTTGGTTACAATATTGTCAACGAACAAATTTATGACGAGTATGCAATTCCCATCAAAAGCATTACAATTCATGAAAAATACGTCAAAAAGTGAGACATTTGTTTTTTATTTAAAATATAACTTATTGTCAACGAAGATTTAACTTTAATTTTACAAATGATACTTCCAGTGATACTAATTATGACGTGGCTCTTGTCCAGTTGGAGCGGAAAGTAGAGCTTAACAACAATACTCTCATAAAACTGCCTGAGGCCAATTCTGTTGCGAACGAGGGAACTAATTTAACGAACGTCCATGTGTTGTATGGAAGATGGAAGATGGCCTATTTAACAGTTTGCGTTTTAAACCATCAAACTTGTAAGGAGCAGTTAATATTTAAAACTGAATATAATATGCTGCACGAGTCGTCACAATTCTGCGTCAATAGAGTTGAAGAAGACGATTTACAAGAGGTAAATATCGAAAATAGCTGTTAATCTCGTAAAACTTTTAATAGAAACATTGACTTACATTTTTTTATGTTCCGTAGATTTATTGGAATGATGTTTTGGTTAAAAAAGACGGCTCTGATTTTGTGCTTATTGGATTTATTACTCGAAATGATCTCGCGGCCACTAGCATTTCAAACTACGTGGATTGGATAGAGAAACAAATAAACATTAACAACGAAATGATGATTAGCAATGCTGATCCACCATTGATAGCTGATACGGGTAATTACGTGACTGGCAGTGGATTAAGAACGAAATCTTATGATGTTTTTTTAATTTTTGTAATTATTGTACTTATACTAAAATGATAAATTATTTGAATGTCTGCATAAGACTTCCTCACCGGGGCGCATCTCCCACGAGGCTAACCCCGAGGGCATTTGTAAATTATTTGAGTAATAATTCGAAGCTTATTTCTGCTCCTGCGATAAACCTAACAAATTGACTATTTTCTGCCTCGTATAGCGATTTTTTCTTATTTTTTGAGTGGTGGAATTAAATGCATGATATCGCATTGATTTCCGTGTTTGTATTTTAACATCATATCCTAATTCCTGTCACTGATATCACGTCATCCCTTTTAGTCCTATTTCCCCNCGACCAAAGCAATACTTTTGGATATCACGTAAACATATATTGCCTTTTTTTACTGTGTCACCTACTTTGAAGATAAATTCATCGTTTCCATTTAATAATTATCCGTCTTTTGACGATACAATGGTTTAATGGATCGCAATATTTTTAATACTATAAACTGTACCAAAGTATTAATCGGTGGTAATAAAAATTCGACGCAATATCAACAAAATACAAACGAGTCTGTTATGAATTGAGCGAAACTTGAAGGGTTTGAGTCCAAATGAATAACTTTTATGTACCAAAGTTGTAAAAAATTATACAGACGAAAACCTCAAAAATTGATATGAAAGTGACTTGTCAATCGTTTTTATAGCTTTAAAGCTTGTATCTATTTGTTTGGGAGAAAAAAATGTTATAATGCGAATGTATAAGCATTGGAACGAACCCAATGCAAATTTTAATCCAAAATATTTAATTATACGATAAATAATGTTAAAGTAGTTCTTAAAAATCACGCAAATGTATGTGTGCATGTATGTTTGTTATACAAACCCGAACTGATTAGTAGTTAGGAAAAAGTAAATTCCTGTAATTTCTGAGTAAAAATAAATGGTTGTTGAAAAAACAACAAACCAATACTCTAATAAAACAATACTTATACGATTTTATTTTTTGTCCTTCAACTTCAGGAGGAGTCATCAATATTGGACAAACAAACAGACTTTTTTTACAGATGATGAAAGCGTAAATTGTGTCCTGCACATCACAAATCTATATTTCACCGGTGATGGTGCAGCAGTTGATGATATCATGATGTTGCTTGTATTAGACGTGGAAACAAAAATAAAAATATCCATTTCTTTTATTAAATAGTCATACAAATTTATTTAGACAACACATGATCTTTCTAATATACTTTCAATATTTACCGGTCAAATTGAATAACATGAACATTGAATTCCAATCGAATGAACACTTTCAATTCTTTTTTTAATGGAAAAAATTTATCGTAGAAAGAACGTCCGTAAGCCTAACAATAAATACGCTATCCTTTTTTTCAATCATCATTTAATAAAACAATTCGATTTAGCTAATTAGCTATTGAATAAATGTAATACGTAAACAGAGATTACATAGTTTTACTTGCAACATTTTAATTTACACAATATTTGAATGTAAGACCAATGATCATAAATTAGTTGTAAATATATTGTTGAGTTATTTATTAAATCACCATTATTTTATAACTAAACACTCTATACATCCACAAATGTGGATATACATATGTATTGTGTTTTGGATTCGTATGGAATTTAAAAGAGACTAATCGAACGGAGAATAGAGATAATTACGTAATATCAAGGTATGTCATACATGCGTAATTAAATCACTTGGGAATCCACGATGGCAATAATGCGTCTCAGATATAACGCAATAATAAAAAAAAATGTAATTACCTATATCTGGACGTCAATGTAAAAAAAATTGGGTGTCTATATAGACATTATTTGATATGATCTAAAAAATTAGCCAATATTGTTCAATAAAATTTCATTAAGATTCTTTATATAAAATGTTTGAAAAGAAACAATATGAATAATAATCATCTACCGATAAACCACATTTTGTAAAAATAAAATACCATAATGCCGTTCGTGAGTCGTAATATATATTTTTTTTTTTTCATATTCTTGTTATTTCAGCTGTATACGTCATCTATTGATTTTTTTTTTTTCTATAATCATATATTTGTGCATTCGCTACACACGTGTGTAAAATATGTAGTTACTTTATATTTGTTGTGGTCAACCCCAGCAATAGCCTAAAACTAAGGTTTCCATCCCACACTGGCTTCATTCCAAAAACTCAGTGTCATCAGTCGTTGTGGTACAAAAAAAACTGTTTGATTTAAAAAATTGTATTTGATAGATTTATATGTACTATCATAGAACAATTATTCATGATTTTTAAAACAGAAAAAAATACTTTCCACGTGGTAAACAAATTTTGATGGCCTAGAATAAGATTGTAAATTCATAGATAATTGCGTTATGGGCAATATAATTCAGGTGGGTGTCTTTTGAAAATAAATTTAGAAATCGTCGGTCAAAAATTGTACATTTCACTTATTATAGCTGTACGTCTTTCCAAAATTTTTCACTTTTCATAAATTAGTCATCGACGAAAAAAAGAGCTTGGAAAAAATAATCTTCTTTATTTCAAGTCATCAATTGATAAGCCATAATTTGAATTTTACTCAGAATTTTTACTTTTTTATCGCAAAGGTGATTAAATTTTAATACTTATATAATTCGTTAATTTTTAAACATTGAGATTTTTTGGTATGAAAATCAAAGTCTCGGGTCGCAATGAAGCCTCAACGAAGGGTAAGTGTCGAAAGTAGGGGCAGAGGAAACTGTAATCTGAAAGCTAATGAGTAGGTATCCCTGCACTCATAAGTACACGTTAATATACATTACATGTATATACTTTCGTTTGAGTAGTCCGAGCCTTTTCGTATCATTTACACTCCACTAAATTCTAATAAAATCATACCATTATGTTAAAGCGAGTCCGTCGCATGGATTTGCGCTTCGGCGATAAGGTAGCCCAGTGCGCTGGTCCCAAAATCACTTGGCCATCAGACGTGGACATAACAACAATTAAATCTGGTCGTGGTTTGAATTTTCAGCAAGTACCATTGAGTTTGTAACAGCTAAAAATCATTTTTGGCTGCCATTTACGTACAATTGTTTCAAGTAATTGTATACAACAATTTTAGGTACAACAATCAAATCATATACATAAGCTACTTTTCAACAATTTTAAGCCAAAAGATTTTTTCCATTCGTTTAAATAATACATGCACACGTTCACTTTTGACGTCGACGTACACACGCTACGAGTCAATATGGCCTTTTATTAACGTTCAAATTTATATGTAATATTATCGTTTTTTGAGCCCTTTTAAAAATTTTTAAGGGGTTGGAGCAGCTTGAGCTGTTTTTGTTGCGTCTTTGGCGCCAACAACGGGCATAAACTTCATGTCCAAATGTCCGATGGCCAAGGTAATAGCGCCTACTTATCGGACGGACCAACGAGAGAAAATAATAAGGTACAGATGGATGGAAAATGACAGGCAGATGTGGGGGGAAGGTTTTGGGTCTGGACAAGGCTTGGCTGGGCTAACTTGGAAGATGACGCTACACAAATGATGCACATACGATCGCGGATGATCATACATACATGTGCCACTATCGTGACGTTTAAGGCCGGCTTTTGCGACCAATTATCACTTGTACGAATCGTCGGTTGGAGCGGCAGTTATCACGCCTGTTTAGGATGGGCCGCGGGCGGGGGCGGCTCCGAGCGGAAGCACGAGAGCAAAAAACCCGTGTACATGGCGAAGAGGATGGCCACCGCAATCAGCATGTACATGTAGATGTTGAGCTCGGGTTGGCGAAATCGGTTCTTACGCAGCCACTCCAGAACATCATCCTCCTTCTTGGGGTCACCTGAAAAATAAGTACCACAGACAATCCTCAGCTTCTTTCGGGCATAAACGCAACGATGCTTTTTGTATGTCCATTGCTACTATAGTGGGACGAAAGTTTTAAACCTAAAGGTGNAAAAAAAAAAAAAAAAAAAAAAAAAAAAAAAAAAAAAAAAAAAAAAAAAATACATGTAAAATCAACTGAAACATTATTCTTTTTTCGCCGAGATTTCAAAGTACACTTACAGAAAAACACAACGACGTAATCATTTTCATCCAATATATTTTCCAACATTTTCGCATTGACCTCCTCGATTTTTCCAGGTATCTCGAGAGTATTCTCATCAGTCAGCCAAGACAAAACTTCGTCCTCATCTTCGATGTCTCCTTTGTAAACAAGCGGCTCTTTGTTACGGAAAAACACCAAAGTCGGTAAATTTTTCAACCCATACTTCTTGGCCAATCCAACGTCTTCCGTCGTCACAAACACTATACCCGTTTCGTCGAGCTCGTCATCTATGTTTTCCAACTCTTTCAAAACTTGGTCGCACTCGTCTCCTTCATCGCAGTTTCCACCTGTAACCAATTTATTTTCACTTTACTATCCATAACTTTGTGAAAAAAAAAAAAAAAAAAAAAAAAAAAAAAAAAAAAAAAAAAGATTCTTTCAATCATGTACGTACAGAAAAAGACGGCAAGGAAGGGCGACTCGTCCAACAATCTCTCCAGCATGCGGCCGTTGACCGACTCGATTTCGTCCGCCAGTTCTCGGTTGTCGTCGTCAATCAGCCACTCGAGCACCGACTCCTCGTTTTGTAAGTCACCTGCCGATCGAAATCGTTAAATTCCCGTGTCAGCCGATTTCGATACCGATTTTTTTTTTATCTCTTAAGGGTGTGCTGGACCGGTACCTTCGAACAGCAGTGGGTTTCCGTTCCTGAAGTAAACCAGCGCAGGGAACGTCTTGATCGAGTACCTCTTGGCCAATTGGGGGTCTTGAATTTTCACCAGATGAATGCCAAAAACGTCGCACTCGTCGTCGATTTTCTCCAATCCCTCGAGGATCTCGTCACAGATGAAGCAGTTTTGTTTGTCTGCCAATGAGCACAAGTTGGGTAAATTATCACGAAAATGTAGAAAAAAAAAAAAAGCTACTTGTCGATCAGAAGAGTCCCTTACAAAAATACACGGCCAAGTACTGCGTGTCCTCGACGAAGGACTCGAGCATCGTGCGCGTTATCAGTTCTATCCGATCCTCCGTCTTCTGGGTGATCAGCCACTGGAGGACCTCCTCCTCCTCCGAGAGATTGCCCTCGAAGACGTTGGGTATTTCGTTCTCGTAGTAGACCAAAACGGGAAAATCCGTGACCCCGTAGTCCTCGGCTACCTTGAAATCCTGCGGGTACGGACACTTTGTTTATGGCAAAGTCAGGTTTTTGCTACTCCTCAAACATTTTTCATACATCGTATCGCATCGTATCGCATTGGTAAAGATAATGGATCCCGAAGGTAAAATTTATTCGGTACATTTTTTTTCTGTGATTTTATTCTGCAAAGAGCGAAATATTTTTATGTTTCCCTCGGAAAAAGTGTAGTTTCGCCAAAGTTTTTTTTATATTATTTACGTCCATTAAAAATTGATATAGTCCAGTTTTCGGAATTGATATTAAAATACAATGTCTCGACTCACTTGTGTTTTGACAAACGTAATTCCATGCCTGTCGCAGTCGTCGTCAATGTTCTCCAGTTCCTCGAGGACCCCAGCGCAGTGTTCACAGTCATCGCTATCTGGAAAATTACTAAAAGCGTTAGACAGGTCTTTTTTATAAAAATGTAGATAATTATTTTTATGATTATATCGTATTGGCGCACCATCAACTACCATTCACTTGGCTCTGGTCTACGAAACAAGGGGTAACAAAAAAAAAAAAAAAAACAACAACAGAAACAGAATCTGCAAAAGTTGTGAACATGTCGTGTGACTGTAAGCGAGTTTACGTGTGAAATTATACATATGGGTTACCTTTTCGGGTATTGGGTGTACGCTTTTTGCTGTTTTGTATTTTCATGTGAATAATAATAAATAATAACATTAGAAAAAAGGGTAAAAAATCACTTAAAAAAGAAAAACGACGCATGAATCGTTTACATTTCCGGGTGAGGAGTAACTAATCTCATAACAAAGCGAAAGCCATCCCTAAGCGTTTGTACATAAGCACGCAGTCAGCAAAATTTTTCTAAACATCAAATACTCATGGAGTCATTCATCATAAATTCAAAGCAAAAAAAACCTTTTTTAAATTACATTTTCATGATTATGATTTTTTTTTTTTTTTTTTTCATGAAAGTCATTCATTCGGCTTGTATCGCCAGCAAGAAGGGACGGGGTGAACAATTTTTCCCTCTTCTTATCCTCATTTCCTTTCTGTATGCAACAGCTTTGTACGCGTACTTTGTGGATGTACGAGTGCACTCGAGTAGTGACTTCGAATGTATATACAATATATGCACCCCAGTGTACGTTGGCAGGGTCCTCTCGAGAGGAAACGTGGAAACGAAGCGAATTTTTTTCTTTTTTATTTTTTTTTTTTTTTTTTT
>NW_019379465.1:1549280-1560741 GCF_000648655.2 Copidosoma floridanum | reverse complement strand
AAATCGAAAAAAAAGAAAAAAAAAAAAAAAAAACCCAATCCAAATCAAATAAACGTACAAATTCTTACACCAATAAAGTTATTTCATCGAGTTGAAATATAAGGTAAAGGTGTTCGCATGGCACACACTGTTGTTTCTTTTGTTTTTTTAATCTCAACTACGCCGTAAAGTGTGACGTAACAAATAACGATGAGGTAAATTCTTGACAACTTCCAAGTAATGTTACTTTAGCGGTGAAAGTTTACGAAAGATTACTCATTGACTTGCGCACATGGTACGAATCAAATAGTCGATACTGACTGACACTGACGAGTCAGAGTGAAAAAAAAAAAAAAATGAATAAATAAAAAAAAAAAATCTCAAGATCTTTGACTTTTTCGTTCTTACTCAACGAGGGAGTACTTATTTGACTCACTGATTCTTCTGCTTCAAAATCAAAACTATACGTTATTCGTCCGAGCAGAACTAACAAGTGGTTTCTGGGTGAAAGACAGTCTTGTTATTAAGGTGGTGCATTGACTAGAGCTGTCACTGATGTTGCTTTCGTTGTTGTTGTTTTTGCTGCTGCGACTGTTGCACGAACGCTGTGAGCGATGAGTTCTTGGTTTTATATCTTGATGAAGTTTGGAAGACCAGCGACCACTGGAAAAGCCGAGATATTCCGTTCTAAGCTAAAATTGTTTCACCAACTCAAACGACTTTTGTGCTTTGATAATGCTTTGTTTTTATTTAAATTTAACATCATAAGTGCACCTTGATTGCATCAATTTGCAGAAAGTCAAGGCAAGCGAAGCGCGCATTTTTTTAAGAATGAAAAAAAACAAAGTGTATCTTATTACGGTGACTGCGCGCCGCTTCAAACGAAACCTAATGTTTGCAAACTTTTTACTTTTGTTTTTTTTCTGTTTGTTTTCGAATTTTTGTTCTACTAACCCTGTAACGCATCACACATTCATCGCAAACTATATAGTTGTACTTGCTAAATTGCAAAAAAAATATACGAAAGTTGTGCATCGCTTTGCTCGGCTTGGCTTACATTACTAATTATTCCTAATTGTTATTGTTAATGACAATAATAATAACAATGTAGACTTTAATTTTCTGTACAAGGAAATACGTTTCTTTATTTTTTTTTTTTTTTGCGTAGATTTGATTTTACATGGTTTGATGTAGTGATTTGTTCCTCTTGTGTATATTATGTAATGTGTCGTATAGTCTTTTTAGTCGAATACAAGTATATCAGTTTTTTTTAATGAGACCATTTGTCTTTTAAAATGTATATTTCAGGTTTATATTTTTTACTATTAATCATAACTTAGTGTAATTTAAAAAAGAAAATATGACTGAGAGTCGAAAATACGCAGTTTCAGTACAATGTAATTAAAATTAATTTTTTTTAATAAACATTATGTACACACTTTGCTTTGAAAATTAATCATTACTTTTTTTTTTTTTTTTTTTTTTTAAACCGCGTTGAAGGGATTTTCATTTTCGTGTTGTTGTTTTTACTTTTTGCCAATTAAAATCGGGATTCGTTATCACTGCGATCCGACCNATTATTATTATTATTAGTTTTATTGTCACCATGTTTAACCTCATTATTATCTTTATAAGAATAAGCAAATTTATCATCATTATTAGTATCATCATTTTTATCATTATAATACGTATTACTCTTATCCTTATCATCATTCGTATTTTTATTTTTATAATCATTATAACTCTCATTATGGTCATTATTTTAATTATTATTATTATTTTCATTATCATTAATATCGTAATCATCCTTGTTTTTTTTGTTATTTTTAACAAGCATCGGCCAAAGCAGTGCAGTACGAAGTTGTGCTTATCAAGGATTATTATTGTTTGTATTGAAGAAAATAAAATTCATAAAATCAAGTCGAGAAAATACTTGAAGCAAGAATAATGCATTAGCAGAAATTGTGCTGCTTTCATATTCGTTTCTGCAATACCATGAATTTTAGTAGATTATAATTTCGTTTGCAACTAAAAGTTTATCAATATGCTCATAACTTTTTGCCACACCAAACATATGAACATAATGATATTTTTTTTTTTTTATCTTAAAAAAAATTGTGAGTAAACAAAAAAAATTTAATAAATTAATAAATGTGATACAGTTAGGTGTAGTAAATGAAATTTGATAAGACAACTTAAAATGCGAGTGATTAAAAACATACAAAAGTTAAAAGCTGTGTTAGTGGCAGACAGAGATGCTTCACTACAGTTCAAATTGATCCGAACACTAAAAGCTCATCATGCAAGTAATAAGGAGCGCGTTTTTATCAGATCAATTATAAATAATTCTCTAATTATCGTTTTTATCCAACCAGTAACTATTTATTTTTCTATCATTTTTTTTATCCTTTTTAAAGTCAAAAAAATTCACGGTTTACATATAGATCTAGCAAGATGATGAGTCTCCCCCAACAAAAATGATTTATTATAACTAACTAAAAACATTAAAATATCGAAATGATCGATTTATCAAATATTTAGAAAATAATATAAATTTCAAAAAATAAAATAAAATCATTGTTTGTTTAAAAAAAAAACACTCAAATGATTTTTAATATTCAATGGATATTTCAAGAATGTAAAACGATTTTAAACTACACGTGTTTGAGTGCTTTGTGAGTATGAAACAAGTATCATCAAACATTTAAATAAATGTTATTTAAGAAGGCATCAGATAATTTTTTACAACAAAATAAATACTAGAAATGGTGAGAAAATGTCTTGGGATGACTTTGTTATTACAATTATGTGGACGTGAGCGTGTGATTTTTGGCTTCGTATGATCGTTGAAACTTATCGTTTAAAATGACGTGACTATTTTACACTACAAACATGATATATAAAGCAAACTACAGGCGACAGGCTGTAAGAAACAAATAATACGTAATTCAACATAAAATTCATCAGCTCGCACGAAGAAAGTTTATATTCCAACGATATTCAGTGATAGTTTGTATTTTACCTTACTACTTATTTTTATTATTATTATTATCATTATTATTATTATTATTACCATTATTGATTAATTCAAGTGTAGATATTATTTATAAAGTTGAACGCAGTAAGTTAAGGATTTTACATGCGAGTGTCACAAGTAACAATAGTTATTTTAATGTAGGTAACAAAGTACATGTACAACCAGTGTTCATTATCAAATAATATTCGTTTCAATGAGTATTTGTAGCTCATGTTGTTGAATTTATAAATAATACAATTGATATTAGTAAGGGAAACGAAAAAGTAAACAATTTTTTCGTGCACAAAACACTCATTGTCAAGTTTGTCATTGTTATACCAATATGAGATTTTCCGGTTAAACCGCCTAATATACTATTATAGCATGTTTTGAAATCGATTTTTGTTTTGTTTCACGTTGTTCATTGAAACGAACGAGTTTTACGATCGTGCGCATTTTAATTAGCAAACTACACTGGCTAAAATGACCAAATAAGTCTACAGTCTTTTGAGCAGGATTGTGTGTGCGCCTACTATGAGCTGCAAAATGCCAAGTCATGGACATCATCTACTTTCTACTCAATAATAAAAGTCATACAAATACATAAAAACTTAAAAAAACATTCTCGCGTTCGATTTTACAAACACCCAAAATGTCCATTTCACACTACGGTCTCACATGATCCTTTTCTTGCCTGCCGAAAGCGCTCTGCCCGTTTTACCTTTGCCTACGAATTGCTTTATGGCTCTACTTGATGATTTTGATAAACTATCATCCTCTTCTTCAACGCTCTTATTCTCATCATCTTTGTCACTGTCGTCATCATCTTCATCCTCCTCCTCCTCATCATCATCATCATCATCATCATCATCATCATCATCATCATCATCGTCGTCGTTGTCATCAACATCATCATCAACATCATCATCATCATCATCACCATCACCATCATCATCATCATCTTCATCATCATCATCTTCATCATCATCATCATCTTCATCATCATCATTATTCTTATCTTCCTTGTCATGATCATCATCATTTTCATCATCTTCGTCTTCGTCACATTCAGAATCAGAATTATCGTCATCACATAGCTTCTTCTTATTTTTATCATTAGTATTGTCCACAGCATCGTCTTCATCTTCATTTGTTTCATTGCTATCCTCGTTTTCATCGTCTTTGCCACTTTTACGCTTATTGTTATCCTTTTTTATATGAAGGTTTTGAACTTTTTTCCTCGTTAAACGCTCATTAACAATTTTTTTGTTCTTTTGAACTGAGTTCTTATTTTTTTTTAAAATACGATAATCGTACTTTTTACCCTTCTCATCCTTATCATTATCACCATCATTATTATTATCATCACTATCACCATCACTACCTGTATATGGACAGTATGAATTTCAGATATGATTATCCCCCAAAATTATAATAATAAATTCGTTTTTTCTCTAATGCATAAAATCGTGTGATACATCAATATTGCATCCATAAATTATGTTTCATCGATCATTGATAAACTGTTTACCGTAATTTCTAAAAATAGTATAGGTAACTTCACGTTGTGAGAATTTGTGTATTAAACTGATCAATTAAAAAGTCGATACGGTAACGTATTTAGATGTAGAGTGCTGAGAAAAAATAGGTACAAGAAGAAGCAAATAATTAAAAAAAAAAGTTAAACAAGAATTGGGGTAAGTAGATCAAACGCTTTCAGTTACAAGTTTACGAGCTTATAGTTAGAGTTATCTAAAGCAAAGCATTATCGCTTTGATAGTAAATACATATTTTTAAAAAAATTAATAAATCTACTATGCCATTTGCATAAAACTCATCAGAAGAAATTTAAATAGTTGTTGCGAAAGTATCAGGAATTAATTATTAACGCAAGGTTTCAAACGCAAAATTTTGTTAACAAAAAATTCAGAAATTTATACAAAAAATGCGAGTATGAGCATAAATAATAAAAAAAAAAGTATTTACTGTTCCACGTAGAATCAATGGATTTTTAAGTTTGGTTTGAGGAGTTAGATTATTGATTATACTTGTACAATAACAAATAACATAACAAAAAAACATTGATTTAAAAAAATTATGACTCGTATAAGTTACAGTTACGAGTAGTGGAGTCGACATCAAAGGAGAAAAAAAAAAAAAAAAAAAGGATATGTGTTGTGATAAAAATTTACGGTGAACGCGGTGGTGGTAACGTAACCGGAGTTATTACAATCGCCCGGGTTTGGTAATTATAATCTGGTGGTATCGCCACGATTGAGATTAGAGTCACAACGAACAGTACACCAGTGATAATAATCATCATTCTACAAATCTCCTTACTTTTCTGTTCGATTAGCCATTCCAGAACTTGGTCTTCTTTCTTAAGATTACCTACAAAAGTTACACATGGTACATGAGGTTGAAAATCTGGTTCTTACGTTTCGCTTCTTTTTTCATGTTGTATCTGCAAATTTTGCTTTTACACATTGGAGACACTTGGCCTCTAATAGTTTAAAATTATAAAAATTTTTATCTCCTTTATATCCAAATGAACCATAATCAATGTTTGAAACAAAACTCGTTGATTGATAATTAAAATTTCATCACAAAGATACAGGTAATATTAAAATTGCAGAAAATTTATTTATGTGCAAAAAAAAAAAAAATTAAATAATATATTAATATTTAAAAATCTTTTTACTTATTGATAAAATATACGTATTTGATTCGTCTTACCGTCGTACATGATGGGTACTCCCGTTTCGTAGTATACGAGTGCCGGAAAAGAGAATATACCGATTTCAGCGGCAAGCTTTGCATCTTTCGATTTAACAAACTGGATACCATGTTTGTCCGTATCGTCATCTATGGTTTCGAGGTCTTCTAAAATTTCTTTGCACGATTCACAATCATCGTCATCTAGTGGAACCAAAACAATTTTTTAATTTACCGTGAAATTAATTAAAAAGTAAAAAACAATAACCATGAATGAGAAACACACAATGAAAAAAAAAAAAAAAAAAAACTAATTGCTTACAGAAAAATACAGCCAAATGCTCGACATCGTTAATGAGAACTTGCAGAGTTTTTCTGTCGACATTTTCAATAACATCGGGCTTTGAAGTGCGCAGTTCAAGTAGCCAGTCCAAAATTTCTTCTTCGTGCATCAGATCACCTGTATAAATTTGTCGAAATTTGTGCCGATAAAAGGCGAGAGCTGGCAAACTTGGGAGATCGTATTCTTTCTCGATCCCTTCGTCCGAGATCTTTACGAAGTCAATGTTCTTCTCTTCGCATTCCTCGTCAATATTTTCAAGCTCTTGGAGGATCTTCTGGCTTTTTTTATCTCCTTCCTTATCTGAAAGAAGACAAAAAAAAAAAAAAAAAAAAAATACATGTAAAATCAACTGAAACATTATTCTTTTTTCGCCGAGATTTCNTTTTTTTTTTTTTTTTTTTTTTTTTTTTTTTTTTTTTTTTTTTTTTTGTTTCATTAATTTTCTCTGATAATTTTACTTACCCTCGTATATGATTGGTTCCTTTTCGCGGAAGTAAGTGAGCGCGGGGAAGGTCTTGATCCCGTACTGCTTAGCCAATCTTTTGTCGTTGATTTTGACAAAGTCCACGCCGAAATTATCCGTGTCATCGTCGATTTTTTCCAATTCAGCCAACACTTTATCACAGGTCGTACAACTTCTAGCGTCTGAAATTAAAAAAAAAAAATAAATCACTAGTACTCCCGTTACCATTGTTTTATCTACAATCGACTGCACAATATGGTGACGCAAAATTTAATCAATGCCATTCGATGTATTTTATAGAATTTTTATTAAATGTGATACGCAACATATATATATCGGTAGTGCTGACAACCAAGTAATGCATGTCCTCGTTAATAACGCAAGACTAATTACGAAATGACAAAATATGTGCCAACATTTATTAGTCAAATAGCTTGTTCATGGAGTGTAAATATGTCCAGACACGTTGTTCGAACCTTTTTTTGTACATTCATGAGTAATAGTTGTTGTAAATACTCAATGGTATTATATTAAACATTGTATAATACTTTGTTCGATGTATCGTCAAACAAACACAAATTATTATTTTTTTCAAAAAAATAAACTAATTTTTATGCCTTGACTGATTTATTCGTATTGCTGTAAATTAATGCATATGCTCAAAATATCTATAAATAACTACAACAAGTAAGCCTAGAGTTTTGAAAAAAAAAAAAAAAAAAAAACTTACTGAAGTATACGACGACGTATTCGTGCTCGTCGATAAGATCGGCAAGAATTTCGTCCGTAACTTCCTCGATGGTAGCGGTATTTTTCTGTTCAATCAGCCACTTGAGGACTTCGTCTTCATTGAGGAGATCGCCTTCGTAGAGAGCCGGAATTTTGTCCTCGAAATAAACGAGAGTCGGAAGGTGATCGATCCCGTACTCTTTCGCCTCGGCGTCATTGTCCATGCGAATGATCACTATACCCTCTTTCGATAGCTCGTCGTCAATGTTTTCCAACTCATTTAATATCCTCATGTCTTGTTTGTCATCTTTATCGTCTATTAAAATCAATCATGAGATGTAAAATGGATACATATAATATCTACGTATATTACACGGTAAGTATATGACGTACAAAATAAAACGGCAAGATACGGTGTTGTTTCGATGAGCTTTTCCATCATTTCGTCCGTGACCTCGGGTATTTCGCTATGTTTCTTTTGGTGGAGAAGCCAACCCAAGAGCTGATCTTCGTTCATGAGGTCACCTATTGAAGAAGAAAAAAAAGATGAGATTCATCGAAAGTTCCACGGTAACATGCAAAGGATCAACAAAGTAAATTGTACACCGTACCGTCGTAAATGTGGGGTATTTTTTTCTCAAAGAGCACGAGGGTGGGAAGCTCGTCGATCCCGTATTCCTTTGCTTCCTCGGCATCGTCAATTTTAACGAAGGCTATGTTGTGCTCGTCACAGTCGTCATCAATATTTTCAAGTTCGGCCAACACTTTGGAGCTTTTTTTCTGATCCTTATCGTCTGGACGTATAGAAAAGAAAAAAGAAAACATGTTTATCATAAAAATGACGAATTACGTAGAATTCCGATGTAACGATCAAGTATAAATTGTCGTGAGAACGAAACACGCGTTAATCAAATGCTACCGACAGAATAAAACAGCGACGAGAGGCATTTTATCGATGACCATGTCCAGCATTTCGTCGGTGACGTCTTCTATGTGGTCACTCTTGGATTGGCTGTCGAGCCACTTGAGTACCTTTTCCTCGTCCTCGAGATTTCCCTCGAAGAGCGTCGGAATGCCTTTCTCAAAGTACAGTAAGCTCGGAATCTTGTCGATGCCGTATTCCTTGGCCTCCTCGGCGTTGTCGATTTTGACGAAGATTATTCCCAAACCGTCGCACTCGTCGTCTATGTTTTCGAGCTCGTTCAGGACCCGCTGTGACTTTCGGTCGTTGTTGTCATCTGCCCGGCAATCGAATCGGTGGTTAAATCCAAACCTTTTTATCGCAGTTACAAAGGATAACGTATTAAATTGTCGCATACAGAAAAGCACAGCCAAAGTTTTTCCCTCCTTGATTAGCCTGTCCAGCATTTCGTCGGTCACGTCCTCGATCTCATCTCGTTCCAGTTGCGATAGCAGCCACTCCAATATTTCGTCCTCGTTTTGGAGATCACCTAATCGAATTGAAAAAATATCTCACAATAGACGAGCTGACGATTTGCACGAGGTGGTAAATAATGCGCGTCGAAGAGTAATTTATTACCGTCGTAAACGTTGGGAAGCTGTTTTTCAAAGTATACGATCGCTGGGATGGAGTCAATGCCAAATTCCTTGGCAGCTTTTCTATCATCAATTTTCACGAACTGAATGCCATGCTTGTCACAATCGTCGTCTATTTTTTCCAGTTCCGTGAGCACCTGCTGGGAATCCTCGTCTCCGTGATCGTCTGCGATAAAGTTGATCGGTACTATTAATTTCATCGCACCCGTGGCGTTGGGTTTTTTTTTTTTTTTTTAGGTAGCGAATGTCCCAATTATCGGTCCCTTTGTTTTTCCCTTTATACAGGCCTCAGGTATATTTTCAATAAATAACGAGGTGGGGTTCTATCAAAAAAGTGACTTTTTTCGTGCCCCAATGAAAATTCGTTCATTTTTGAAAAAAATGCACATTAAAAATATAAAGAACAATGATCGATCATTGGGACATTCATCTTAGCACACGTATGGTTTAAGCTGAAAGATTGAAATTTGATACGAACAGAAGAGAACGACGAGATTGTCGATGCTGCCGATCAAAGTGCCGAGTGTTTTGGCGGTCACGTCCTCGATGACGTCCTCCTCGTCGCCAGTGCTCTTATTCGCCACGAGCCACTCGAGCACGTCTTCCTCTCTGCTCAGTTCGTCTGCATTTTAGGCATTTTTTGCGTTTTAACGAGCCATTGGATCAACGCGCGTGTGGATAATAATTGTCGTAAATTGTAAACTCACGCTCATAGACGATGGGAATTTGGTGCCTGTAGTAGACCAAAACGGGAAGTGGTCCGAGATTGTACTCCTCGGCGAGTCGTTCGTCCGCGATCTTGACGAACCCGATGCCCAGCTGATCGGCCTCGTCGTCGATATTCTCCAACTCCTGGAGTGCTCTGGCGCACTTTTTACATTCCGGCTTGTCTGTCCCATTTCAAACAAACACATAACAAAACTGTGACTCATGTTAGCTATCATCGGAACATACACGCTTATAGACACGTCAGCCTAGTCCATAATTTCAATCCACCCTTACCGATTTATTGTAATAGTAAACGCCTCGCAGAGGAAACACATGTTAATATGCAAACAGATAGATTTTATTCTAGTTTTATTGTAATCGTAAGCAAAAGTTAGTATGCATCGTTTTTAGTAATTTTCGCATTTGTTATTCGCGTTATCGAGAGCGTGTAAGCTTCATTGATTTGTTACGACTATAGTTACCATGACTGTTACGTTATGAATAATTTTTATTACTCTGCCGTCAATTTTTAATTGCACAATGAGTGAAATTGACGAAATATACACACAAACATACGTGCATCATACATTTATGTACATTAACATGGGAAGAAAGTAAGTGGCGTGAAAAAAATGTTTTTTTTTGTTCTTCTACGTACTAAGCATATTGAAAACTTACACATAAAAACATGATAGTTTTATTTTTGTGTTTATGTATATACAATACGATGAGATATAATAGAGTTTATGATGGAATGCTACTATACCAAACGTAAACAATGTTCCTTATGAAATATACTTACTAAAATCGGTGCCAGCGCATCTCTCCGATTCTGGACCTAACATCCACATTGGCGCACACAAGAAAAAACAGTTCACATGTATGTATTATTTACAAGTTTGTGTGTAAAGTACGTTTGTGACTATGTTTGTGTGCATGTGTAGCAATTTCATCGGAAAATTACACACAACTTCATTCAAAAATGCTTTTTCTTTATTCCTTGCTGACACCTTGAACTATTTTTTTTTGTCTTTTCCACCAGCAGTCGTCCATTCAAAGATGAAGCATTTTTCACGACGAGCCAAAGTAATTCATGCCCAACGCAAACTTATGCAATAAAGATTTTATACGTATCGATATAGCATACGTTGGAATGAGCGTTGATCTTTGACTTTGCGTTCGCGTAATTTGTAACAAGCTTTTTGTAAATCATGACAAACGTGAAAATTTTTTGCATAGATTAGAGAGTGAGTATGTGTAATTATTTGTACAGCAAAGAGTTTAATAACACGAAAAGAAAAATATACAAAAACAGATATGGTAAAGTGAGTGAAAGAGGTCAGATTTTTTGAAAAAGTATGTACAACAGCTTAACCTTTAGTACGAATAATACATAATTATATCAAAGAATTAAAATTGATAACAGTATTCGATTTGAGTGGATCGGTTGATTGGTAGTAAATAACTTACAAAAGAGAACAGCAACAAAGTCCGAGTCCTCGACAATTTTACTGAGAATTTTCGCATTGACTTCTTCGATTCGATCGGGCAAGTCCATTGCTTCCAAGCTCGTCAAAAATTCCAACACATTTTGCTCGTCCATCAAGTCACCTGTGAAAAATTATGATCACTTACTTGTCGCTCCTCTAGTAAGCCACGAGGACTTGAACATCAAAAATAATAAAATAGCCAGATGAGTTTTCCCTTCTGCGTATAATTCATGGCAACGAAAAGGCTTGAATGGCCCCAAGGCCGAGATGACTAATTTCGGCTAGTCTCCAACAAATATCTGGCCAATTGCCTCTATACGCGCGCACATGCAGTCGACCATCTCCTCACTTCCAAGTTTTTCGCTTGCTCTGACTCTTCACTTTTTCTCATCATTGACAACAATTCCTTGTTTTTTTTTTTTTTTTTTTTTTTTTTTTTTTTTTTTTTTTTTTTTTTTAAA
>NW_019379465.1:1520657-1539196 GCF_000648655.2 Copidosoma floridanum | reverse complement strand
TTTTTTTTTTTTTTTTTTTTTTTTTTTTTTTTTTTTTTTTTTTTTTTTTTTTTTTTTGCAGGTCGGAGCGCTGGTCGCGTGCTTTTTTGCTAAGCGCGGGCACCAGGTGCGCCTGTACGAGTATCGTTCAGGTAATTTAATTTATTGTTGTTGTTTTTTTATTTTTTAAATCACTTTTGATGTTTCATTCGTCGCGCACTTTTCTCCTTTGCCATCCGATACACTGCCACTGCACGACCCGTAGGTGGTTATTACACAATTTTTCTTACTAAATCAATATCGAATTCATCTGACGAAAGAAATTTCTCGTATCGAGTGATGGCTTGTAACTTTCGTACTCGGTTTTTTATTCTTATTTTTGCTGCAATAATTCGATACCAAGACGATCCGTGCAATTTCAATCAAACCGCGTTTTTTCACTCACCAACGTTTTATGGATAAAGTTATTAAAAAAAAAAAAAAAAAAAATCGTATCGTCATTGTTGTCATTTGCCGAAAAACACGATTTTCGGGACTATCTGCGTATTTCCACGCGTTTCTCAAAAAACAGTGCAATTATCTTTTGAAAACGTTGATTGACTAAAGAATCGGTTTCAAGTAAAATTTTATGAAGATTTGTTATTTTACGAAAAGTGGCATCCGAAGAGGTGAAAAGTGATTGTAAGGACGGAAAATGGGGGAAAAAAATGTAAAAAAAAAAAAAAAAAAAAAAAAAACCACACAGATATCCGAGTGAAAAGTTCCCGCGGAGTGAGCATCGACCTCGCCCTGTCGGTGCGAGGAAGGGAAGCCCTAAGATCCGTCGGACTCGAGGACTCCGTAATCAACAACCACGGGATCGCGATGAAGGGCCGCATGATACACCGGAAGGACGGCACCCTCAAGGAAATCGTCTACGACAGCGTCAACAAAAACGTACCTATAAAAAACTGCCCTCTTTTCGTTTGGTTGCGATACGGTGAGAAACGCTAAAATTGATCCGTCCCACTGATTTTCAGTGCATATACTCGGTCAACCGCACGTACCTCAATCGGATTCTCCTAACTGGTGAGTTGACGGCAAACTACCCAAGTGAAACCAATCCGCACCTGCGTCACAGAGTGTAAGGAAAATTCAAGGCGCGCGTTACGAAAGCTTATACGCGGAAAGCTCGTGAATTTTCCTTTGGCAAATCGTAGATGAAGCCGAGGTACACATGGGTGTACTGTTACCTGGACTGGTGCTGGATTACCGCTCTAGCCGATGGAGAAACACGCTAGTCGCGTGGAATAGAAAAAAAGAAAGAAAAAAAAAAAAAAAAAAAAAACGCCCGTGTGGCGAGAGAAGCCGTACAGGGGACACGGAGTATCGCGTTTCGCGCGCCTGTATACCATGACCATAGCGTTCAGCTGCACGGAGAGTAGTGTCTTACGACTGGTTGACTGAGACTACTTGATTTTTTTTTTATTCTCTTCTTCTCTCCTTTCGATTATATTTTCATAAGATTACGCGTTACGCGTACACACGAGCATTGTCGATCCAATTGTTTCACAGCTCTGTTTTTTTTTTTTTTTTTTCTACTAATTAATTTTGTTTTTCCCCTCTTTCTCCGACTAGGCGCGTTATACGCGCGACATGTTTCATTTCAACGTGACAATAAAATGTTCCAGCTGCCGAAAAGTATCCGAACGTGAGCTTATTTTTCAACCGCAAGCTCATAGATGGAGATTTGGAAAAGGGAGCCTTGGTATTCCTTGAGTAAGTAAACCTATATATATATACTGCTCGATTTGCCCCGGGGAGGGCGAGGCTAAATAATATTCCATTTATTCTTTATGATGAAAAATTAAAATCGAACGAACGGCCATTCAAAATTTACAACACCTCTCGTCTCGGGCTCGAAAATGTTCTAAAAGTCTTGGTTCTCGAGGACTCGAGGTGTCCTTCCGTGAGACAAAACCGAGACGACACTTGGACCAATAATTTCGCCTCGCTCTCTCGTGTACGTTACTCTGGGCCTAGAAATAAAAAAAAGAAGGATATATCAGCATAGTCATGTCGGAGACAAAAAGCGCGTTATTTTCGAACCTGTCCACAACAAGACAACTGGTTTTTTTTTTTTTTTTTTTTTCAACGCTTTTTGTGACCAACTTGTCGATACACATAAAGCCTCGAATAAAGCTGATTTCTCAACAAAATTGATTTGATTGAAACACACGCAGCACACGGACCGAAGAGACAATAGACGTGGAGGCGGATCTGATAATAGGTGCCGACGGGGCGTACTCGCTCGTGCGACGAATGATGTCGCGAAAGCCGCGCTTCGACTGCAACCAGACTTACATAGATCACGGCTATGTCGAGTTGTCCTATCCCGCGGGTAAGGACCAAAAGTACATAATGAGCGGCGAACATCTGCACATTTGGCCGCGGGGCGAGTTCATGATGATAGCCCTGCCCAACGACGACAACACCTTCACCGGCAACATATTTGCCCCCTTCAAGACCCTAGAGTCCCTTAAAACGCCCGAGCGCCTCCTCGACTTTTACCGCAAGCAGTTTCCCGACGCCCTCGAGCTCATTGGCGAGGACAAGCTCGTCCAAGATTTCTTCGAGACATCGCCCAAAACGCTCATCTCCATCAAAGTACTTTTTGCCGCATTTTACCGATCCCCTTCGATTGTAAGAAAATCGCTACAGAGCCGTTCTTTCAGAGCAAGCCCTACCACTTGGGAAGCAAAGTGTTGATCATCGGCGACGCCGCCCACGCCATGGTACCCTTCTACGCCCAGGGTATGAACGCGGTGAGTGTCATTAGAGATTCGAAAAAAAAAAAAAAAAAAACAAAAACTCTAGCAGCTCAACTGGAGGATTGATTTGCATTTTCAGGGTTTCGAGGACGTTCAGCTGTTGGATCACTTGATGGAGCTGCACAACGGCAACTTGGCGAAAGTACTGCCACACTTTTCCGAAATGCGCTGCGATGACTGCCACGCCATCTGCGACTTGGCCATGTACAATTACGTCGAGGTACGAATGTGCATTTTGTTATTCGTTGTTTTTTTTTTTTTTTTTTTTTTTTTTTTTTTTTTTTTTTTTTTTTTTTTTTTTTTTTTTTTTTAAACCAAAGTAAGGTTTTTCTTCAAATCCCAGATGCGCGAGCTGGTGACGAAAAAATCCTTCCTTGCTCGAAAGTACCTGGACACAGCTCTCAACTGGCTGTTTCCGAACAACTGGATTCCCCTCTACAGCAGCGTCACTTTCACGAGAATGCCATACCGCGACTGCATCACCAACAAAGCTTGGCAGGACAAGGTACGCACGTATACATTACCGCAACTTGCTCTACAACCGGCTCTACTATTGTTGCAACGCAAAACACCGTTGTAAATTAATTTTCAGATACTCAAGAGAGCTGCAGTTTGCGTTGGGACTGTCGTGTTCGCGGCGCTAACCGTTCTAACCGTCACCAACGCATAATGCGTACACTATATTATGCTGTTATCGGTAATATGTATATCACATACATATATCCCCCCCTCCCGCATGTTACGATCATCGCCACGAGCTGATCTTAATATTAATAGACGAGTAAAATTATTAAGTTTACAAATTTTTAAGACGCGTTTTCTTCTTTCTTTCTTTCTTTCTTCTTATTTAGCCGTAATGATTACTTTACTACATCCCTTAAGTATTTTTTACAAAGTTTCATACAAATACAAATATATGTGTATAAAAGTTATGCCTCTTCAATAAGAATCATTTTTAATAAACAATGTTTCAATTAAAAGATCGACTATATGTATGCATTTTTTTTTCCCACATTATAAGTAGCACCTGTACACAGTGACCCTCCTCCCTCCTCTTTTTCTTTTCTTATATTATTATTTACACTATATTACATGTTGTATATATAATAAGCCGAATTGCAAAAAAATCACCAGTGATCAGTCGTCCATTATCAAGAACGTGTTTTCGTGGTCACGAACGTATTTGCTCTTGTGAGTCTCGAACAGTTCAACGAGCTTTTCGACAAACTTGGAGTGATACTCGTCAATTTGCTCCGCCGTTGGTTTTTCTATCTTGGGTATTTCCAGGGGGGCACCAACTGCAACGGATATAAACCAAGTATGTATAATATATAGACCAAGTTCCCCGTAGGTACAATTAATTTCTGACTTACCGACGATGTGAATGGGCTTTCGCCTGGGCACTAGGCCAAACGAGTACTGGAAAAATCCTCGGCCGATGGGCAAAATGGGAGCTACGCCAGTGGCCTTCTTCAAGAACTCTTGCGTCCTCCTCACCAGGGAACCCTCCGGGCTACTCATCTGATTGTACAGATCGGTCTCCCCGAAGGAAAACACGGGCACGAGAGGCGTTCTGGAACCATTTGTTTCAAAATCATTAAAAAAAAAAAAAAAATCGTCCACCATGCCATTGAGGTAACTAAAAACAACAACAATTTATCGAGGTCTAACCCGTTTTTGAGGGCCACCCGCACAAAACCCTTCCTTCGCTTGACGAGGATGCTGTAGGTGTTGGGTTTGCACTTGAAGGCCTCCGAGGCACCACCGACCATTATAACAACTATGCGGCCCTGAACCGGATCCTCGGTGGGTCCGTCCCGTTCCGTCGGCTTAGTCGATAGCAAGTAGTTCATGCTCCCCTCGTCGCAACTACAGGCACCTGTGTTTTCAACACGTCATCCGTACATACACATATACATATATTGTCATTGTTGATGATAAACAACATTTACGAGACGACTCACCGAAACTGCAGACGTATTCCCTGTAGAGGGGCGGTTTGAAGTGCTGCTCGAGGGTAAGTATGCGAAAGTCCAGGCCGGGAAAGATTTTTGGGCAATCGGCGCCGTTGGTCCCGAAAGCCCCGGTGGCGCCGGAACACAGCAACCCGTGCGGAAACGAGCAGAACAGGTAGTTCCTCTTTGGATCGAGGTCCACCGTTTTGACTATTCGGATGGGAAAGTAGGCGCAAAAGTAGCGCCACCACGCCAAGTTGCGAAACCACGTGCACCAACGTTTGCTGGGAGTATAAAGCAAAGGTGGTTTTTTTTTTTTTTTTTTTTTTTCCTCGGGTGACCAATCATAACAGACATAATCATCGTTACCTCCGTCCGCCTCTGAGTCGAGTGTCCCAGTCCAAGTAGACAAATACCAGGTAGCCGACTAGCAGTAGCCGAAGCCAGTTGGGCCCGAGTAGGAGGCCGAGGAGGGTTACGAGCCAGCCGATCGGGCCGCCAAAGACGCCGCAGTAGAACCACGCGGCCGCTGCCAAAGTCTGCATCCGGCGCTCCAGGGGCACGCTTAGCGGCGCAAACTCCACACCGAGTACTTTTTTCATTTTTTTTTTTTTTTTTTTCCCCCTCTTTCGGATCAACAGCGCGTCGACGACGATTGTACTCTCGGTCCCGGTGTACGCGGGTATGATTTATCGTGGCATCTAAAAGTATACGTGATACGCGCGCCGGCGAGGCTGATTCCCCCGTTGTAGTTGGCGTTGTACTGCGCAGTGCTCAATGTCCCCAAACCCATCCGGTCGGGCACTTGTTACTATTCGGACGAGTTGTTACAACAAACGCCCGTATTTTCCGCTCCGCTTTGCTTATCTCCACCCGCCCCCCCTCCTCCCACCGATCGACGGAACGCACCGACTCACGATCATTAACTTTTTATCACCATCTGGTCTACGTGATCAACTAATGATGCTACGGCTATAGTATACATGTTGTATAGTTACATTATGCACGGCGACTCGTTAGATGGGAAGAGAGAGAGAAAAAGCAAGCTAATACCTTATGCAACCAAACCAATTAGAAGTTGCTTCGATTTGTTTTTTGCACCTTCGCGGTTTCGAGTTTGCGCGAGAACTGTGGAAATATGCCGTGGCGCGTTTTACACGCGTGTCTTTCTTTGGGGGGGGGGGGGCCAATCGTTAATTGGCCATGAGGTGGGAGTTGTGATTATTATTTTTTTTTTTCCTGAATTTCAATCGTAAAGTAATATCGATGACTTTGGTGATAATAGAAAATGACGTGCGCGAGTAAGGTAAAAAAATTGGAAGATAAACTTACCGGCGCATCTGGTGATGCGAATTTGAGAGGTGCCGTGGGAAAAAGTTATGAGGTGTCACTAGAGAGCAAATGATTAAACGCGATGATAATCATGTCGAACGGATTGTAAAAATAAGGTGGGGACGAGAGCAAAGGATCGTCGAGCGGAGGTTGCGGTGGGAAGGGGGAATCGAGATGAGTTCAATGTATCTCGTGATTGAGTGTACGGCAGATTATCGTATAGACCAAGTGCGCCGGTTGGGAGTATCGTTTTCGCAAATTCAACTCGCGCTGATTGACAGAGTGACACTAAATTTTTTTTCAATTAGCCTCGAAACCATTTATATATTTTTTTTTCCTCTTTTACTTATCTTATCTTCCTTGGGGTCGGTTACGTATTGTACGGGCGCTTATTTGCTATACGCATACGTTAGTAAACGCCGTGCTTCGGTAATTTTATCTACATTTGGAAATTGCACCGTGTATACAATAACACTCGCGAAAGATAGAGATGATCCAAATTTTTTGCTCTCGATGTTTTTTTTTTTTAAGCGCGATGTCTCCACAGGAGGTTCAAATATTTTTAGTAGAGAAGAAAAAGCCCAACTTATATTCATGAATCGTCTATTATGGTGTTAAGTTTCATAAACCCTCAAACAGATTGTCATTATTACTTGAAATAGTGGAAGAATTAATTTATTGCTCCTAAGTGACAAGCAAATTATTTTAAAAGAAAATTATTCATCTCATGAACATCAACATTACATCGCGTTATACGTTTCAAAGATTTAAGTCTATAGCTACTCTGTAATACCTGATATTCTGCGACAGAGTGTTGAATACAAAAGGATCGATCTATTTTGTATGCAATGCAATATCATCGCAGTGTTGCTAAACGACGAAAAGCGTTCCCAAATCGTTAACTCCAAAACTTAGATTTTCACCAAAAAACTACGAAACACCTTTTTTCATGAAATAAGTCATATTTTCAAAATAAATTATTTTTACTAACTGTAAAATGCAAATTTTCCAGACATATACACCAAACTCTTGAGTGAAGCGTTCAGACCCTATCTATATCGGCTACCGACTATCTTCCGTAAATACTACTTTGTAGGTGTGATGTACAATATATATATTATAAAATGTAGCACATATGTATGCATGATACACTCAAATAGAGTTATTTAGTTAGCTTTATGAATATTAAGACTTTTCTGATTCTTTAATCCGTCGTAAAAAAATTTAACTATAAACTTGAAGCACTACTGGTAAGACAAATAAATACACTTTGCAAAATATCAACTTTATCTATTATGTAATATGTATAAGCGAATTTACTTTTACATGCATAAGTAATTGCAAAGATGATTGTACCTACAGGTGCTCTATAAAGTCAATGGGAATTTCGGGGAGTGAAAGTGAAAAAATAATTACACCAATTAAAACGAATAAATTGGTCAATTTATTATAATGTGATCGATCGCTAAAAACCCTTAACAATATCGAGTGTTCTCGATTGATTACAATAATAATAATAATAATAATAATAATAATAATAATAATAATAATAACATCGATAATATTGGTTAATCTTACAATGATTACGCGAAAAATCTGAGTAACAGTAACGATGATGATGATAATAATAATAATTACCTTAGCAGTGATATAAAACTCCTAAATTTATTGCTCTTCTTATGATAAAACGAGAGAGGGAGGAAGAGTAGATGAGTTTTTTTTTTATCATCAGTTGCTTTTTTAATACAATCAACTTGTGATAAACTCAAAACGGCAACTACTCTTTGAATTTACAATTTTTATACGGCATTATACATAATAACGATGATCGTTTCGATCATTAATTTACAATTGTCTCCTCCTTACAAAGTTTTTCGTAGGATTTTCCAAAAAATGTTTGTTTTTAGTCTGGTAATTAAAAAAGCAATAACAACAACAGAGAGAGAGAAGTCGAGTCAATTAATGTGTTTTTTCACGACAGCAACTCAGCAAAAGGTCTCGGTTTTTTTGTTTTATTAATAATTTTTTTTTATACGTTGCCAACAATACAAGTGTAATATTATAAACGTCAGAATAATCATATTTTCGAAGCCTTAAGATTATAATATCATGTGAGTAGATAACATTGAATTCAACTGCCGTTAAAAATGGTCCTATGGGTGAAAATTACACTCAAACACGTAGTCTATAATATAATGAAGTGGTACATATTATTATTATTACTATGAACACTGTGAGTGTCCGTATGAGCGTTTTATAAAACGAAAAATCTAATGCAACAACGAAGCTGATGCTTGGGAGAACATGGCACTTGGGAAAATCTCTACGCGCTGAGAAGACTAAATTGTTGTCGTTTTCTTCTTTATGCTATCGCTAAGCTCTTTTTTTTTGTATATGAATACTATATACTTTAAATTCGAAAACTCACTGAAATCTCAAAAGTCAAACGAGTATATTTCGAAACTATGTTCATTTCAGCACTTCATCTATACTTTATTCAATATTGTTACGTCATTTCGAAAAAAAGATTTTGAGATTTCATTGAGACACAACTTATTGACATTAATTTCGCATTTGTTGAAAATACGTCTTCTTTTGTCACTTGAGATTAGCAAAGTTCTACCATAGTAAAATATTATCATTATTATTCCTGTTGTCAATGTCTGAGATTTAGAATATAGATATTTTCGACGCTATAACAATGATAGATATATTATGTGTAAGAAAATAAAATTATAAATATAGTGGAACTCGGACCAATTTTCTTATTGTTCATGTTTTCATTATTTCTCCTTCGTACATTTTTTAGGCTTTCAAACTTACGTATCTACACTGATTACTCGACATTATTGGCTGTTTGTAATAATATTCATTAGCATTGTACGGACCAATGCCCACTTTGATTTCAACGCTGCTTTTGCGTGCACTTTGTTCTTGTCCCATTTTACGTAATATACGTATTTAGTTTACACTTAAAGATTGATTTTTATTCGTTTTCTCTAAACACATCGTAAACGCTATTCCACCGATAAGAAAAGAAAAAGAGTACACATTGTATGATTTGTATAATTTTTTGAAATGTATACAGACTGATTTTTCAATGTAATTTTCCTAAAGATAATTAATAATATCCACAAGTAGATTGGTAATTTACAGGTAATTTTTTTTTTTTCCTAATTTTTCTTATTTATTTATTTTTTTTTATTTAATTTTTTTTTTTTTTTCTTCAAGCAAACGATATTTTTTACGGAATATTACAACAGTTTGGTTTAATTCAGTTGAAATTAACAATAACACAACCATGTACATAAATTATCTTTTTTACCTGCACATAGTAATGCTGACAACAACGTATGTAAACAGTTTCCTAACATATTCAAGGTTCATATTTCCCAACAATCCTTCGTATCGTCAATTATTTTGTCAAACATCATAAATAACGATAAATTTGTTCTTTTACTTATCACCGATGCTAATGTAATAAATTTTCAATAATACATTTTTTATTAGTAATAATTTTAGTAAATAATTACTGATAAAAAAATACGAGCTAAACATATGCATTACTTTTGACTGCGTGGTTTTTAAAACCATTCAGTGTTTTCCCTATACGTATTTTTATAATTACAGAATGATCGTAATAACAATAGTATTGATAATATTGATTCCAAAGTTAGTTTTGGTAAGTGATTGTGACGTGTAAAATGTTGAATTTCTCCGTAGTTGTGTGTGACACAGAATCACGGCTCCCGGTGCACAAAATTCAATGCACTATTGCTAAGTAAAAATTTAATTGATACTTGTATTTTGTTTACCCCTTCGGTGCACCTACGTAATTGCTGTGTTGTCTTATTTTTTAACTATCACACTTGTTTGATTAGCATTTTCTCGTTAATTTAAAAATACTGTAACAACTTGCTGTGCTTTCTAAACTCTCTTTTTGCGGTGTCTACGTCGCCATCATCGCTTTTTCAACTTTATAATTTTTTCTTTTAAAAAATAAGGCTGGCTGCCATGTAACTTATATCCTTACTTATGGTCTTGTAGTTTTTTTTTTTTTTTTCACATTTTATCCATACGTATATTTATATGTCGGTAATTTTTAAAATATTTTCAACACTTATGCTGTACTGATTGTTTATATATAATATATGTTACAGTCTAAACTATTTTCAAAGTTTGCACATTTTTTTTTATTTAAAAAATTTTTCAGTGTCGTAATCAATACATAAAGAAATTATGTAATCCAAAAAAAAACCAATCTGCAATTTTTGTTAGCTAGAAACTTTTTAGTTTACGATTTTCTTTATTGCAACTTTCCGCACCGTTTTAATAACTTATTATTAAACAATGTAAATAAGTTGCCGATATTACTTATAACACCTGTACATGGTGAAACAGCATATTTTTGCAATTATTTTTTAAACTTATTTTTTCGTTAAAAAATGTACTTTATCCTTTATGAATTCTTTGAAGCTCAACAAATTTATTGTTTTTTAATATTTATTTTGTTGTTCTAGTCAAACGGTTTTAAAGAGAAATTCAATATTGAGATACAATATTATGATAGATATTATTATAATGTAGGTATTTGTAAGTATGAATTTCGTGGGGGTTTCAACGTTATTCGTTTATTTTATCCTGCCGTACAAATGTGAAACCAGATTTGTTTAAATTATCAAATTCTTGTTGACTATAAGTACACCCAAGTACATGTACAGGTACGTTTATTTGGATGCATGTAGGTATTAATGTTATATGTAACGTATTTAATAAATATCATACAAACTTAACAGTTGTGTGACAAAAACATTTTACTAACGTGCATCATACAGTTATTGGAATTTTAATTACTAATCATTTAACATTAATTTTTTATTCTTTCTTTTGTTTTTTACACTTTTTTTAACATATACCACATTTTATAACGATTGAATTACTTTGTTTTATTTGTAAAAATAAAAATGACATCAATATTAAAATGCTAAAGAATTTCTTTTTTCATCAAAATAATAAACAGTTAAGATAAACCGAACAAAAGTTTAATACAAGTTATAATTCTAAAAAAAACATTTTCTAATAAAGTATTATCAACTTGTACCTATTTATAAAAGTTAATATAAGTATATACTGTAAAATGTACACAAAGACAAAGAAAAAATTTATCAAAATAAAATTAGTTTCAGTAGGCCATTTCTTGTACAGAACAGTGAAACTTTACATAGTTCGATGCACGGTCTTTTTTTGCACACCTTTGTTTCACATGCTACACCTCTACCTTTTTTTTAGCCACTTTTCTGTTTTCAACAATTTTTGATAACATAATTAAAATATTCGAAAAAAATTAACTTACCGCGAATACTTTACAAAAACGATTTTTTTTTTTTTGAACAACGCGAATAATGAATTTTTTTTAAATCATACGAAATGAGGGTTCACAATACATCTCACAAAGATTGGCCTCTTTGACGTCTTAAAAAAGGGGCAGTCCGCTCTCTGAGAAAGCCTCTCTTCGTCGGTGGCAGTTTGATCTTTCATTTTGTCTTGTTTTGTTTATTTATTTATTAAATTTTCTCGTGAATTTACCGCAATATCATCGATTACAAAATACTCGCGACACGAATTTTTTGTGCATTAACCTTAAATTAGTTAGGCTGTAGCTCACGTCTCGAGGTTAAAAAAGTGCACACCTGTAAAATTGCAACCAAACAATTAGGCCTCACCGTTAGAGAGCACCAGGTCAAACGAAAAGTCACCCTTTCGTTCGAAAAAAAAAAAAAAAAAAAAAAAAACGAGAAACCAGCGATAATCGTAAAATAGCGAGAAAACAAAAAAAAAATTAAAAAATCTCGCGCAGCTTACATTGTAATCGAGAGATATCAAGAGTTTGCCGGTGGAATCACAATCACTCGTATTCAACGATACATAACGACGGAAACAATAGCGCGGTGTACATAAACACGCAACGTGGCGTTAATCGATCGCTCGTCTCCCGCGCGGATTTTCAGCTCGAGAAAATGCCGGTGAGCTGTCTTTTTTTGGCACTCAGCCCCGAAGGCCCTGTAAGTCGAATTTCCCGTTTAGTTAAGACACACACGCGCACGCACACACACACACACACACGCTTACAATCGATTGATTTTTCCCGCTATACACCATCGCCTCGGAATCGCGCAAAAAAAGGCATGTCACGACCCCCCCCCCCCAGTAATGCCGTGCACCGCCCTATACTATCGTGTAATCGTCCTCGCTTCGCCGGGCGCAGCTTGCTTCGACCGACACGGATATCATTCCCTTCGACTCGCTCGGAGGTGCCGACGAGTGGCTGGACTCGGTCGAGCAATCACAAAACGACTCGAGCAGTAGTTTTCTCGGCCGGCGCCAATCCACGGTGTCCTCGTTAGCCAAAAGGAGCAAGCGCACGCGGGAGGTGGTTGTCGCGCACCGTGGGGCTCCGTTGTACTAGACGAGGATCGCGCGCGGTAGTTACGTCGAGTTTTGCAGATAATGCTCCGGCTGGTAGTAGTTCGTGCCGTTTATCTGTAACGAGCGGCAAGCGTTGATATGTTAAAATTGTGCTCTCGCAAATGTATTGTACACGCAAATCGTGATTGTTACCGTCATGTCGTATTCCGTGACATAAGCGGGGACCTCGAGTTGATCGGGTGACATGATTTCAAAGAGGTACTCCATGCCCGGTAGATTGTGGACTTTTTCCTTGATCGCCGGAGCCATGAATGTCGTGAACCACCAGGTCATCATCTGAAGCATTATGAGGCAACTTTATTACAGTGGGTCTAATATGTACGTATTGTATGGTATGAAAAAGTGTAGATATAGACGCGCGAACGGTGAAGGTTGAACCGAAGGAGGGAAAAACAAAAAAAAAAAAACGCTTGATGGACTGCTGATGGGAATGAGTTCAGGCTGGGAAGCCGGGGAGATAATTGTAAACTCGCGGCCGAGAAAAACGATTGTTGCAGAGCTCGTTGAATAACAGATCAGACCAGTGTGGTGAGAAAAGAAATAAGGCAAAGGATTTCAAGAGAAAATTAGGTACTCGCTCTCCCAGGCCGAAACGTTACACAATATGTTACCGGTTTTTTCTATCCTTACCTTGGTCCAAATCGTCGGGTGAACAATGTAAAAGTGCTTCAGATTCTTTTTATACCTGAAACATTGGAGAAAAAGACGTCGAATGATTAGTTGTTCGAATTGGGTGTCGTAGTTACAAAAAAAAAAAAAAAAAAAAATAAAAAAATTCGCTCACTTGTAAGGAAGTATGTTGTAGACTTCTCTGAGCCACCTTAAGCTCGGATAATTACGACTGAGCGTCATAGTGTGGAAGTAAATAATGACATAGTCTCCTCGAACTATCGGATCCATCAAATGGATGAGATACAATAAGGCCTGGAAACAAACGAAATATACGTATACAAATACATCCTACTAAAAAAAAAAAAAAAAAAAAAAAAAAATGCGTATTTATAAGTGTACCCGAGAATTCGTGTTCAACAAAACAAATTAAGCTCTAGTGCCGATAAAAGACACGTTCCTCGATCTGTTATTATTCGGTGATTAATCATCGGGGAATTAGTGATTCGGGTAACAAAAAGCATTTAAAGATCAACCTCATAAGTACGAAAGCAACAAGCTTTGAAAAAAAAAAAAAAAAAAAAAAAAAAAAAAAATTTGCAATTCCAATGAAACAAATGCACGAGAATCGGTCGCGAGAGCCAACCTTGCGCAGACTGCTCTAGTTTCAAGGTAGCGGCGAATCGATCTGTGTGTTGGTACCTTCCCCCCCTCTCCCGGTCGCTTCTAGTCCATCCCCCTTTTTTTCACAAACGCAGCGTGCGCTTGCTCGCAATTATCTCGGTTATTTTCGCACATGCACCGATGTATAGATACTCTGGATTTTTTTTTTTTTCACCCGAGCAACGCACGTCAGTGCTTTACTTACTGTGGGTTTAAAAATATTTATTTGTCACCTAACAACGCGTAAGCGGCGAAAACCCGATCTATAGGCGAATCGTTGAAAACTCAAGAGTTGGTATCTTTCGCGTCTCATCTTGAACTTGCAAAGCTTTCGAAGTAGCGGTAAACAACACAAACGACAATTGGCCCAGTTACCTTGTCGAGATTGAGGTCATTGGCTGGAAACCACTTGCCCAAGAACACAATGACTGGCCGTCCCTGGCGGTCGACTCCGCTCTGGTAGAGGCATCCGATACCCGAGACTTCCGTCAGATCCTCCACATTGGCACGTCTCAGTAGACGCTCGTATCTGTCGTAAAAAAAAAAAAAAAAAAAAAAAAAAACAATTAATTCTCATTACAAGATCTACTTTTGCACTTGTATATAATACATGCGCATACTGTGCATGACCATAAATAATGTCATTGAAGATCTTTTCGCTCAATTAAAACCTAGGACCTGCATACCACCTATTTTGTTACATCGCAGCATATTTGTTTTTTCCTGTTTCTGAGCATTTGCTCGAGGATACCAGAAATTTCAAAAAATCACATCCGCGCATCGCGGCCAATGACTAATACAGTCGGCGCAGCGCCTCTGAATATACCGCCAGCATTGCGGTGGTGCTAATATTTGGTTTTGATTATTACTCAAGGTAATAAGCGGATAAAACGAGTTGAGAAAAAAAAAAAAAATAAAATAAAATAAAAAAACAGAGAAAAATCAAGCTAATGGACGCTTTGGGGAGCAGTGGAGAACAAAGAGGAGCCGGTATAGACGATCCGTACGTGCTTTTTTGCGAGTCGATGCCGATGAAACTCGGGATATCTATGCATACATTGATAGCTATACTGAGATGGCCTATGAATTCTTACGACGCCCCTTTAGTGTCGAGGCACGTACCTGTGCTCTCGATATAATCCTATACCTACACGGTAAATGAGTCACAACAGATGCTGCTGTTGTTACATCTGTAGAAAAAAGGATCTCAAAAGATGAAAACAAGTAGGTATAATTACAACAATACTTATTTAGTGCAGGGTAATTACGATTTCAAACCTTGCAGGACGTCGATTAATTTTTTTTTTTCTAGATTATGTTTTCCAATTGCATTATTACAACAATTTTATGTTGCGAACAACGTTAAAGTCATTAGAGCCCTCTAACTGTGATAAAACTTGCTATAAAAAACGCCACTCACGCGAATTTGGTTGTACATTGTTTGTGTGTGTAAAAAGAAGTGTACAATTATCCCGACTGTCACGAAAAGTAGACACTTCCTTGGGCTTTTGTACAGTTGAGAAAAAGTGTAGATCTCGAAGAAATACAATGTTTTATCAAATTAATAATAGTGGACTTTGTCACAACCCTAGCAAACATTTTTATGGTGTGTTAATTGAAGAAAACCTTTTAATTAAATTGACAAAATTATGACAACCTACGCTCAATCACTTATGTGATAAAAATTTACTTGTAGGTTTCAATTTTTAACGTACAAATTTTTTCTATTCCATACTTTTTGTGTGCTAATCACGAAGTTTTGAAAAAAAAGCTCACTATTATACATTTTAAAGAAAATTACCATTGACATTACGGGGAAAAAAAAAAAAAAGTAAATGACAAATTGATCGTGAATAACGAATAATGCAGTAAAACGTCTGTAATTCCATACACACGCGCGCGAGCATGCTATTACTGCCATGTCAACTTTGACAGGACGCGATATATTGTTACCGGAGTTATAACGATACGTGCTTTTTTTTTGCATTTGCGTCGCTCGTGTGAGCACGAAACACTGGTAAGTACGTGCGTAATACGAGATTCTTGGGAAAAAAAACATTGTCAATCTGGTTATTTAACGTGCAATTTCTCGGAGAGGTTTAGCCACGTCAAAAATCACGAAAGCACCGACTACCATTGCTTCCAAATACCCACTTCCCTCTCTGCTCCCACAGGACAATATGGTACAAACCGTACTCAACGTTATCGATTCTTTTCCTCCTCCTACCCCCCCCCCCGACCCCCAAGTTGTTATATACTCGGACACTCGCCCCTTTTCCCTTTCGAGCTCCACTCCGGCCAATCAATTATTCAAATTGCTTCCTCGTACAACCTACCCACCTTTCGAGCATCACGTTGTACGTTCACATCGATTATTCATGAGACATCGAATGCTCGTAAAACCAGCATAACATATAATGTGTTGATATCTATTTATATAAATATGATCCAAAAAACATGTAACTCGCGGAACATCGAGAATATATAAAATGTGTTAAAATGACGAATCAATAAGCCCGAGCAGGACAATGACGACATGCATCATAAAGTCGACAGTCAACAAAAGCGTATAAATGTGTATGACAGGCGAGCGAAGAAGATGTATGAGTAAGCATTTACTCAGTGACGCACGCACGTCTCGATGAGGGTATAGGGTAGGGCAGAGCTTGCAAAGCTCGCTCGGCCCCATACAAAAGGTGTGCGGGCTGTTTTACAGCGGGAAAGTATACATTTTATACAAACTCGGGCCAAATGGAGGACAACGCCTCTCGTCGCACGAGTGGCAAAAAATTGCTTCGTTCAATTCGACCGCGTGTGCTGCTGTTGCGACACAAGTAGAGGAATATACTTTGATTCCCCAGCAGCGCCAAGGAGGATGAAGTCGAAGGGTGGAAGGAAAGCAAGTTTTTTTTTTTTTTTTTTGTTTTTTAAATCTTACATATACGGAAAAAAGGGGCATCTTATAGCAGCGGTGACGAAACAACACGTATATACATGGTAATGTGGCATAAATACGCACTGGTCCTCCTCGTCGACAACGGCATCGGCCATGTCTATCATCACCATTCCGCTCTTCTGTTTTCTAGTCTAGCGAAAACACACAGACGCGGGGGCGCGCGCGCACACACTGCACCAACGGAGCTAGATTTATCCGGCTTCGATGTAAAAGCTCTTGGTTTTTGCGTTTGTATAATACGCTGGTTGTTGGTTGCAAGCGCTGTTTTGCCTCGTTTGCCGATAATTTGGTACAGACGAGATATAGAACGCGTCAGGATGTACAAAGGAGTAAAAGTCGTATCGAGCGCGCGTCAAACGGTACAACCACGACGGTGACGGTGACACCGCGAGTCCTCGCGTACGACTGACATACCCACACGCGGGCCTGAAATAGCCGCGCTTGCTTCCCCCCCCCCCTGCCACCGTACCCCCGCGCCTTCGCTCTCAGTGGTAGGTATACATATAGCGCGTTTTCCCCCTCGTGAGAGTCCCTCTCTCTCTATATATATATATGTTGTGCTTTACTTGCAAGCTCGCGGAGGAACTTTTCCAAGCGACTACTGCTACCATCTATCAGCGGCGACTGATTCGACCCACCGCGCCTGCGAGTTTTTCTTAGCACGCCGCGCCACCTACATCGGGCTTTTTTCCGGTTTTAATTTTTTCCTCATAATGTGATTGAGCTTTTTTTTTTTGGGGGGGAAATTTTCCCTTGTCTGCTACTTTTGAGCGTCTTTGGCTCTGCTTTACTCTTGATTTTTCATTCGCCGGGGTGCATATTACAACGCCCTCCGGTCGAATTTGGTCCAAGTTGACCAAGTTCTACAGTTTTAAGAGTTGGTGGATAAAACAACTTTTTTTTTTGTTCTCGATCATTACGGAAAAATTACAGAACGGTCGGTTTGACTCGAACAATACATGCAATAGTCTTTTTACCACGTATACATTGAAAAAAGGAGTAGGTGATGCTAATCGCTATTTTTTATTTTTTTATTGACAAGTAATTTTTTCTTTTTCTTCTTAATTTTCGATACATTATATCGCGATCGGTAAAGGTTACGTTTGTTAAAAACGACTCTTTGCCGATTTACCGATACCTCTTGTAGGTATACAACAATCCTGCACGTTGTTGCTAGATACGTACGTATACTACCGTTCACGGAAGCTGACAAAGTTAGCGAACGGGGCCTCGGGCACCAGGTACTTTTCGTTCCGTGGTATGTGGTACACGTATAGGCTCTCTTTGTTAATAACATTGCTCCCCATTATCTTTCAGTTATAACATTGTTACACCTCGACTCTACAACGTTCGCTCGTTTGCTCGCCAAACTTTCGGACCAGCGCTTGTAATCGAATTTTCGCGTGTACCACAATACACCTACGTGTATATACAGTAATGGCTCACTCGTGCATGAATGTACTCGAGGTAAAAGTATAATTGCGAAATCGAGCTGTTTCCACGTTTACTTTGCCCAATGGCAATTTCAACGGCGATCGGCTCGAATGGTAAAAATAACTCGACAGTTTTTCCAATTCCATTCGAGTTTTGTCAAGGCTAGGCTATTTCTGGTAAATTACCGACTATTTTCGTCGCGTGCCACTGTCCACCAGAATTTTTACGACTTTTGGCTGAATCGATACTTCATCAGTGAGCCCCGGATAACACCGTTGTCGGGTATACGTGCACGAACCTATATATATATATATA
>NW_019379465.1:1491340-1518885 GCF_000648655.2 Copidosoma floridanum | reverse complement strand
GTAAATGAAATAAAACACGTGAAAAAAAAAAAAAAAAAAAAGAAAAAAAAAGTAGTAAAGCAAAGCAACCGACCGAGCCAACACTCACCGTGCAAAGTGTGCTGGGGATTGTCGATGATGCGAATCTGTCTGTCGGGCAACTGAGGCTCGCCATCTATTCCACCGACGTCACTCGGCAACTGCCAGCACGCGTCGTCCTCCTCAGCCATGGTCCTCGGAAAGTACAACGGCAACAATAGCTGGTAGACCTCGAGGTCCCGTGGATCGAGCACGAATATCACGCAGCCGAACGATTCGCTGTACTGCTCCAAAAATCGGCGCACCGTCCCTGAAAAACCCGCCGTCGTCTTTCTGGTTATCACATCGTTATCACCACCGCCCATCAGATAATCCGTTTTATTATTATCTCGTGCAAGATTGCCTTTTTTTTTTCATATCGCATATACGTTTTTGTTACGTCACTTTATCGATTGTTCATTCAGTTGATGGCTTTGCCGTTTCATACATTGCTTTTTCCTCGTTTCACTTTATATTTTATACTCTCGATCGGCAAAGCAATACAACAATGAAACGACTATCGAATGAGCGCGCAACATGCAAGCAGATTGGAAAAAAAAAAAAAAAAAAAAAAATTACAAGTACATCAAGTTATGTTCGTACTTAGGGCTATGTGTGCTCCGGCTTCTGGTGGGTAACTGCGGCGAACGGAGTTGACGACGGGCAAGGCGACGCTTCGTAGTCCCAATTCTCGAGCCTTTTGCAAAATATTCCTGAAACGAAGAAAATTTTTGTTTGTCTCTCGTTCGTACGTACACACGCACACCCATCCATATATGCATCTTGTATTATCGCAGTTGGGCGAAAAAAAAAATTTTTTACCATCACAATGTGCAGGTATATAGCTCATGACTAACCTGTAACAACAGTGGAGCGTATTCTCCGCCGCGGTCTGGTATTTAATGTTGTAAACGGGTCCGACGGTGTGGATGATGAAACGAGCGGGCAAATTGTGGCCTTGCGTCGTCTTCACCTCGCCGGTTTTACACTCTGCAAAATAAAATTTTTGTCGCTCGCATTATCTCTATTAAAAAAAAAAAATAATAATAATCACATGCTTTTACCATATTACTGCTGTTTTTTTTTTTTTTTTTTTTTTTTCATACGTATAGGCGCGTTGTACAAATGGCACACATTTATTTATCCAGGCATTATTCATCGCTCTCGCTCACTTATCGACGAGACTAGGAATTTAGTGCAGATAAGATAAACACACTCTTGAAACGTTTTACACATCGATCGCATCGAGCGAAGCCCTTACGCTTCGACGTTTCACGTAACCTGGATTTTCGCGAATCCTTACCTTATGCACTCACTGTGCGTATAGATGCCATATTTTTCACACACGATTTTCACACTTTGACAAAACGATTGCACTTCCTCACGGGCTATAGATATATATTTTCGTTCCCTGGATAATTATCTGCACACTTATCGCGACGACACAATGGACACGCGTTAATTGCTCGTTAAAAAATACGTACCTACACTCGTATATTATTTTTTAATTTTTTTTTAATGACTCTGAAAAGAGCATACAAAGCCGTAAGTTATTTCAAAGTTTAATTACCACGTACGAACAGTTGGTTTTTTCATTTTTTTTCAAACCAAAAATTTGTCGCGAATTCACCGGTAAGGATAAATAAAACAAGTATATTCAATTATTTCCTCCAAATCGTTACATTTTTCGATCACCAGTTACGCGTTACCTAAATAATTGAGGGCTCTTTTTTTTTTTTATCAGTAACAGCGTCGAGCAAACAAATTGTAGATTTGGACGAATGTCGTACACCTACCCTTGATTTCGTTGTAAATTTCTTTGGTGAGGCCCGGCCCGGCGCGATGAAAAATTCTTTGGCACACAGGACTGTTGTCATCCATAGTCTCGTTCGTCGAATTGACGATCGCGTCGACTCGCAGAGACGTCAAATCCCCAGTCCTAGGAGAGAGAGGAGCATAAAAACAATTAAACCGACAATATTCACCGAGTGAAATAAAATAAAGGTATCTGTTAGGCTTACCATAACGCGATTTTATTGTTGAGCAGGGGCTGACACGGGAACGGACTGGCCGAGTATTGGGCCGCATTGCCGAGGGCCCTCGAGTAATCGCTGAATCGGTGCTGCGTCGGAAAATCGGCCCATCGTTTGAGCGCCGATACCTCGATTACCTCCAGATCGACCCCAAGCGGTTCCATCAGCCTCATTTAGCTGCAACAGGAGACATTATGCACTTTCCGCATATATGTACGATTCATTATATACCGATTTTTTTTTTTTTTTTTTTTTTTTCCAACATGCACACCTAGTACAAAGAACTATGAAGAATAACGATAAAAGTGTGTTGAGACATCGGGTGACAATGACGAGATTATTAATAATAAATAACAAAGTGTCAATTAGACGGAGCGAGGGATCGTTCATGAACAAAGTACATTGGATAGGCATCATCATAGCCGGGGAAATCGGCAAAAGTGAATCACCGATGTCGCAACTTGAGCGGAGCAGAGGGGGAGGATAAGAGGCACGTCGAATGAAAGTTGCACATGGAAACCGGCTCGTGATGTCACGCGTCCGAATCACGGATCACGTGCATTGTACACATATATAATATATATATACGAAGAAAAAGAAAAACTGTAAATTAATATGAGTTGCACATAGTTGTGTAGCTACCACCAATTTGATTTAAATTTTGCGAGCCACCCGACATATATTACGTTAGTGTATCGTACGTTGGTCAATCGCCACTCGATCAAGTACCTACTTACAGCGAGTACACGTAGGTGTATATACCTGTATTATAATTATGTCGATGACGAGATTACGGTCGGATACCAATGCAGCCCTATCGCGTGGACGAGGGTACCTGTACCTAGGCTATATACACATTTGCGTGTGGGTGGGTGGACGGAGTGTGTATAACGTGGCGCATTCGCAAACAGGGCAGATATATAGGCACAGGCCGCGATGATGTCAGGCAATCCTAGAGAAACGCTGATCAGGGGAAGCCTCTGCGGTACTCGATAGTAGGTGTGCCGGGGCTTTCCGAGCGAAGCCCAAGACAGCTGTGCCGGGAGATTTGCGCCGCGAAGAGGAGAAGACCGCCGTTACGAAAGATCCTAGCGGCGCAATGTGTGTGTGTATATATATACACGTATACATTATAATTATTGTAGAGGGCCGGTTGCGTGATTTGACCATCTCGTATAGGTGACACCTCGATCGACGGTGCCGTGGTTAAATATCATAATCGTTGATACATCTGACGATGGGGTTCGAACAATTCGATGGGTGAAACACGCGTGACAAGCTACATATAATATCACATGGAGGGACTTTTTTTTTTTTTTTACCCATACTTCTATATACGACACGGTTGAATATACCTACGGAGGTACGAGCGAAGATTCACCGACTCGCGCCTTTACTTATTGAAATAAGACCGAAATGGGGTCATGCATCAGCGAACAAGCGAATTAAAAAAAAAGGATAAAAAGTCTACGTAGCAATGGATCGGTAAATATTTGACCGCGGATGATCAGGGATGAAGCAAAAATCACCGAGACTAGTGAGAGTCACGTTAGTATCTGCAAAGAAAATAGCAACAAAAAAAAAAAAGAAATCGTGAGACGCATGCAAATATATGTACAGTCGATACGGTAGAGCAAGAGGAGATCGAGCAAAGAGCTGCAAAAGGAACGAGGGGGGTAATAAATCGGTGCCGTATAACCGGCGACGGACCAGCGTATATATAATTTAAAGTCGTTGACGTCGCACACCCATAATATGTATATACATACCTACACGTGTTCATGTAACGCACATGTATGTAAGCCCCCCCCCGGAGAGAGAGAGAGAGAGAGAAGAGAGTCACCGGTCACGCGAGGTGCAGTCCGTAACGCGGCGTTAAGTATATAAAATCCGTCTATGTCCATCGTTACGAGGCTGCATGCGCCACGCTTGGGCTTCCTTCCAACATTTGGGATGCATATACGAGCACCGGGGCCGTTCTCTCCTCTTCAAAGTAACGATTTAGTTTGGACCGCCGTTAACATATATTATTACATACACCGACGAGCGTCCATGCACGCCCCAAGGGAAACGACCTTGACTCCCGTTCTTATAATTTTAATCGCTACTCTTGCCAAACACGTGTCTCTTAATTTAACGTTCGTTTCGCTGGCCCTTTTACTTTCTTCCCCTTTCCTCCACTCCGATCGACATTCGTATTACAGGTGTCCCGCCTCCGTGCACTTTGTGCCGTTGAAATCTTTGAAAAATGTATCTCTATACCCTGTATACGTACTTCTCTCAAAATGGACAAATCATCAATTGCTCGTATACTATCGTCGTACATTTGGACATCGGCTCTACAATCTCTCTTTGGGTGCAACATTTTGTCGTATACGCCCCGGTGTACATGTATATTCGTACATTATCGAAAAACCCGATTGTTTTATCAATAACTCCTTTAATATAAATAGCCGTGTGTACATTACGCGGAGGTATAAATTGAAATTACGAGATTTCGTTGGGGGCCACGCGATCTATTTTTTTTTTTTTTTTTTCTTTTCGGTGCAATGTAAAAAAGAAAAAAAAAAAAAAAAAACAATGTGCGATGAAAAGAAAAAGGGCACCTGTACACACAGAGCGCGATGAGGTAGAGGTTTTTTTTTCACCAGTAAGTAAGTTTCAAGTTCCGCGCCAGCGGCTTACGGTATAGGTATACATGATACATACACATATATCGGTAAGCAGAGATAGAGGTACAGGCCCTCGTGTGCAAGCTCTCGAGAAGTACAGATAAAGGGCAAAAAAGCAGAAGAATGGAAGAAAAGATAAAAGACGCGATCGAGCCAAACGTCAAGGAGAAAGCGGATGACAGAGGGGGGTGGAGAAGGCATTATGCGCACACATGAAATATAAAAGAAAGAAAGTAAGTTGGGTCAGAAGAGAGTTTTTTGCGGCCATCGGGAGGAGGAGAGCCGCACAGCACAGGTATAGGTATACATATATATTTACGTATGTATGATAAACCACTGATGCCTGCAGGCACACCGGCAGTGAGCAGATCGATACGTAAAGTATAAGTATTGTGCATCGAGGACTGACTTGAACATGTAATATAAGTATATTATGTTCAGGTATATATGAAATGTCGCGTCGATCGGGTCTTGCCTCTCATCGTGCACCATCGCCGTGCGCGCCAATGTCCAATGCAATTAAGAGAGAAGAGCACACCGTCAAAGTTTTATATAAGTATGTAATCTATATACTTGATTACGTTCTCTTTTTTTGTAAATTCTCCGCTGCTGCATCTCGGGCTGGAATCTTTTTTTCCTCTTTTTTTTTTTATATCATCGCTCAACTCAAGATATACAGCGGCAACAACAAAATACCGATGCGATTTTGCTTTTTTTTTTTTCTTGGGACTTTTGGTGCGCAAACAATACAATATACGCGACCATCCACATGGTAATAAGAATATGGATGTGAAGTAAATTCGACCACACCACCATATGGGGTTTAGCTGTGAGTTTTCGACTTGGACTGTCCTTCGATACTCTTTCATGTGGGTAGTACATTTTTTTCTCTTTACGGGCAAAAGATTGTACATACGCAATCGCACGCGAGAGACAACACACCGTTGTGTACATATACGTATAGGGGATAAAGAGTTCACGGCTCGTGTGTAATGTTACAACACCGCCCCCGACCGCCGCGGCACAATTGCCTCATTGTTCTGCCTTTCTTTTTTTTTTTTTCCCTTCCTCTGATGCGTATAATATGCGTATAGTTATACCTTGTACTCTCTCGCGCGCCAAACAGCGCCGCGATTCGTACTTATTTCTTTGTCAAATATGCGTCGATTGTCCATTTCGTGCGAGACGCCCTTTTTTTTCGAGAGACGTTTTTTTTCTTTTTTCATGCGCGTGGAAAGGCAAAAAAAATAAAAATAAATTTGATAATCACCGTGCGACAAAAAAACCCAAAGAACAAAAGTACGGAGAGATAAAAAGGAAGGAGGAGCGGCTCGGGAGCTCTTCCGTACGGGGGGTATCTATTATTTGTCAACCGACGCAACCGATCCTCTAGTCTCTATATCTCTCTCGTCGTTGGGCGCATAATGAAACGAAGGCCGCGCGTGTGCATCCATACGTGCATATATATATGTGCGTGATTCGGCACGATGACGGTGGGAAAAAAAAAAAAAATAAAATAAAATTGCCCGAAACACTCGTGTGTGTGTGTGTTGTCACTTCCACCGTGACATTATACTTTTTTACGCAACGATACAAAATATATACATGCAAGTACACACACACACGTGTCGAGTTTTTCATTGACGCGTGTCGCCGTGTGTACGGCATCCTTCGTGTGAAAAATCAATGGGCTGTAGGCTTAAAATTGAATAAGTCATGGCGATTAAAATAAAAAGGAATATTTAATATAATATGATACTATAGCTGCCGCGAAGGTGTACATGGAACGCAAAAATCGATGCATCTTTTATGTATACATATAAGGGGATAGAGAAAAAAAAGAGGGTTCGTTACCTATATAGCTACATGCACTTCTCTCGGGGCTAAATAAAAAGATCGGCGGGTGCAAGGTACTTTGAATAATGCATAAAACGCAGACGGGAGCCCACCAAAGCTCGTCGCTGATGTATAAATTGGTTTGACTCGATGATCGCGAACAAAGGGGAGAATGCATGATTTTTCGTGGTGATTGGGCGGAAAAAAAAAAAAGAAGAAGAAGAAGATAGATCCAGTGGAGTACTTTATTGACTCATCGTTACAAGACTCGTGTTGTTTTTCTGAGAAAAATATAATTATCGAGGAAAAAAAAAAAAAAAGAAAAACAATACAACAAGCACTGCAAGATCCCGCGCGTCGCTAATCGGCGCGCGGGTTATTGCGTCAGCGGCGATGGGCCGTTTTCTCTTATTGAAACGGCAAATAAAAGTGACGCACGCACGTTGTGTCGTTCCAGCGTTTTCTCCGCCGAGTACATAATATATTATTGTGCCTCAGCGCTCGGCTCGAAAAAAAATTATCATAGCTGCATGTTTTGTAAATACGTACCCCCGATTGCGTGAAAAAAAAAAAAAAAAAAAAAATATGTGATGTGCTACTTATTTTTAGGTATCGAAACGCACGTGTTCTATATTTACGCCTCTGTGGTTTATTAATTGTCGAATGTATGGTGAATATACTTATCCTCAAGTGATACGAGAGTAGTTTATCAAAATCGAGGGATACGTATAATATGTACACACTGAATAATTGTAATTATGATGATTATCGGCCAGTAGCAAGTATACGTATATAATATATATATAATTTACACAGCTTGGACGGGAGCAAATATCGCGATGGTAAAGCTGACGAGACTATACGTTCGATGTAATTGATTACTCGAATAATCAAACGCGCGTCCTCGTATACCTGATGAGCCGGTTATTCTCATAGCTAGTCTCTGTTTTGTAGTAACCGACCCAACGCCATCACCATTGACGTTTATGGTTGAAATATATATCTCGTAGGATTCACTTATAGTTTCGGAGACTCGTAAGGAAAAAAAAAAAGGTCCCACTCTCTCTGTCTTTATCGGAAAAAGTTGGCAATTGGCAAACTTGAAAGTAATGGGTATACGACTGCACGTATAGGCGACGAGATCGTAAAGCAATCAATTTATCGTCGTAAAAGGGAAATATCGGCCCGGCGGTGCTTTCAACGGGGGGAGGGAGGGATCGATTAAATTTCCCGCACGCGCTCCAACGCAATATTCGTATACATATCGCACGTGTACCGACGTGTACGTACACATTGGATGTGCAAGAAACAACAATGTATAATAAAGGGAAACAGCGGTGATGCAGGGGCATAAATAAATGGACACAAACAAATAAGTGGAACAATAAGTAAAGAGGACGAGGGGGAGAGAGAAAAAGGGGGAAAAAAAAAAAAACGAGTCCCGTGACTATAACATGTACACACGTAAACTTGGCGCGCGCGCGAGGATCCGTAAGGATTTCGTTCAGTGGATGAGGGAACGGAAGAGTTGTGGGCACTGCGGATGAACCGCGAGCGAGGGGGGGGGGATGTATTTCTTTACGTCGATTCGTACAAAAAAGAAAAAAAAAAAAAAAAAAAAAAATACACCTACCGTAAGTATGGTCTTCTCGCTCTCGCGAAGGAAAAAATAAAACTGCCAGGGTATATAAATATACCCGAATGACGTGCACTACTCCGCGGGCATGCACTTTTCCCAACTGCTAGGACCGGAGACTCTCTTACCGATATCTACCAACTGAACACCGACTCGGTTTTACCGCCCCCCCCCCCACCCTTATATTATATATTATATACACCCACGCACGTATACGCACCCGATAAGTATAGTTATTTTGCGAGATAATACACGAAACGCAACTTGATATGATAATATGCTACTATCTGTTGACCGTTGACCAATTCAACCGTAAGACATACTACGCGGAGTTTATCAGTAGCGCATTAATCAGCGCGACGATGAAATTCGACACAGAGATTTAATCGTTGGAGGGAAGAGGGGGATGGGGGAGAGATAAATTTGTATACACGCTTGTGAGAGCACGCACCCGCATATATATATATATACTGTACGATGACGGCAAGCGCGCGTGCAAGCACACGTATATACGTATGTATACCCATACAAACATACGCTCGGATTCTCTTTTCCTCCTCGTCTTCCTTCCCCTTCGTCGCCCTCTCGAGCCAGACACCCTCGCCGAGACAAAGACAGAGGGACTTGACAAAAGGAGCGCAAAAAAAAAAAGAGAGGGACACAGACAGACGGACGGACGAACGGACAGATAGAGAAGGGAGACTTGGGAGTGTGTATCCGTTGCCGAGTGCAGTTATGTGTACGTACACATGTATAAGAGCAGCCCCTCGCTCGAAACCCGATGACGACGATGACGATTCTCTCTCTCTATCTTTGCTGCATGCGCATGTAATACACATATATATCATATACCTATACGCTTATATATGTGTATGCGAGCGCTTGTGTTTGCAAAATATTGCCGTCTCCTCGCTGCACCCCGCAACCAGTGCATGCTTTTTTTCCCTCTCTCTCTCTCTCTCTGTCTCTCTGCGTTGGCTCGGAGTGTCCTTTTTATATGCGCATGTGTCGCAACTGTATCGCTATTGCGGGCGACCGACCTCTATGGCTCTTATTACGTTTTCTTTCTTTTTTTTTCCATCCTTGTATCATGATAACAGTGCAAAGCGCAATAACCAAACTCTAGCCCTCGGGGGAAAAAACAAAAAATAGTATAAACTCAGGTGTCCCTTTGACGCATCAAAGGTCCGAGGAAAGAAAAAAGCTCCGGAGCTTTGAAAGCTCGATTTCCAAGCGATCTATGCACACGACCCATCAGAGGATCGTACAATCACACACCATTCGCTTCGTTTTCGCGTTGCAACAGATAGAGCTCAACCTTCGACCTCTCTCGCCTACATATGTATATGTATGTATACACGCGTGCGCCCGTTCATATTATACATGCATATATCCAACGACGAGTCGTCCGACCTCGTCTCCTCCACCTCTTCTTCTTCTTCGCCGTCGTCGTCGTATAATCACCAACGCCGACGACGAAAAGGAACGTTGCACGAGACCCTCTTTCCTCCCTCTCCCCCGGTCGCTTGTCGTCGTCGTTTATCTCTCTCTCTCTCTCTTTCTACCTCCTTCTATTCGCTTACACACATACTCGTGCGAGCCGGTGATATTGGCCTGGGTTACTTTGGCCGCGCGCATGTATATATATATATGTATTGGCTCGGACCGTACACTCCTGAGCTGCTCCGCTCTCGTTACGCAGGATATAAATACTTGAGGAATATTCCAGAATCCGCCCCTCCGATATACGTGTATACATGTGTGTGTGTGTTCGTGCGTGTGGACGAGCTCGTCGGCCAGTCGAGTTGTTTCGCCACTCGCTCCCGCGGGGATGTGTGTTTGATGGTGATATACCTATCATATCGGGGGGGGGGGCTTTCCTCCCCTCGGAGCTTTTGCGATGGATAATTGCTGGATGGTCCACGTTTTGGGGCACAAAAAAATAAATACGAATCTACTGTACTNAAAAAAAAAAAAAAAAAAAAAAAAAAAAAAAAAAAAAAAAGGGGCGACACGGGCGTCTGTGTGTAAGTAAATAGAGAAATTGTCACCTGGATGTGTACTTGCTGCTCCGCGACTCCTAGTTTTTGTTGTCGTGGTGCGTTGGCTGGGGCTCATTCGTCGCTGGGCCTAGACAGCCGCTGCACACGAGCACACCTTCACGGGGCACGAGGGGCCTCTTTTTCTCTGGCTGCACGGAGAAATAAATGCGTACAAGGAGGAAAAGAAAAAAAAACAAAATAAAAAGTAGAAAAGAAAATACGAGAAATTGACTCTGGGGGGGGGGGAGGAGACGAACGAAAACGCGCGAGAGGACACACTCAGCTCCCCTTTAGCTCCGTGCTCAACAGTACACTACCGAGCATATAAGCCTTGGCATCGGCGCGTCGGCCAATACAGCGAGTGCACTAGTCAGCCACTGCTGCTCCGCTCGCTCGATTTCCCTCGGCAGCTTTTGCCTCTCTCTCTCTCTCTCTCTCTCTCTCTGCTTTTCTTCCTTTTCTTGCGTATGTACTGCACGTTTGTTTTGACTCTCCGATGACGACGCGCTCGCTCCCCCTCTGCGTCGACGAGTTTGTGTTGCGCAAGCTTTCGCCGCGCCGCGGTTCCACCAATGGGGGCTGAGCGCTCGCGACTGGCGCCAATCGGTTCGAACGGCCGAGCTTTACCGTCTGCTGGGACGAAAGCTTCCAGGTTCGTTTTTGGTCGTTTCGAGCTTTTGCAACGACTTTTTCGTTGATTGTACGTTTTATTTTGGTGACAAAAAAAAAAAAAAAAAAAAAAAATAGCTGCCTCTCTGTGATGAATATACGGGGGATGTTTATTGAGTCAAGATAAATTTGTTCTTCTACAATGTGATTCGAAATTTTTCCTTGACTAGTCCACGCGTTTGGTTCTTATGTCGTAAAGTTGCAAAAAACGTTCTCGAAAGTTTATCAATAGTCTTGCACTTGAATGTTTGAAAATCGTTTCAGGAGTGACAACAACACGAGCCTTGGAGGATCGTAGTGTGAAAAATGTGGGGGCATCTGGTGATGACGAATGAAAATATAAACGCGTCAAAAGCACTGGCTGACGGCAAGCGATGGGAGAGAGAGAGTTTCGACGAGGTAAGTTACTATCAACCGATAAAGCAGCGATTCCTTGGTCATTTTGCGGAAAATGTTAAAATTTATATATTTATGTACTTTTGTACAGATAAACAGAAATGGAATTAATCAATTTAAACAAAATGAACTCATTGATCATCGACACCTACGTTCGACACGGTAGGTACTTAATTTCAGTCAACCTGTTCTACCCTACGAATAAAAAGAAAGCTGAAAACTTGTTTGTTGATTAATCTTTATTTTTTTTTTTCCAATACATCGACGTACAACATTAACGACTAATTCCTGCTAGAGTCCCTCAACGCGATTAAATACGACTTTCGGTCAACAAAGAAGAAACAAAGAAAGAAGGTGGGGCGGATCGAGTGAATATACACAGGGAGAGGAGCTTTATTTTTAGAGCAAAAGCGAACGGTGGTGTCGGCGGCCGCGCCGAGCTTTTGGCCCTCGGCCAAGGGCCCATCAGTTTGCCGAGCGACTGGCTATCGTCAGCGTCGATCCCCCTCGTGCTTCCCTTCTTCTTTGCTTTGGGCGAAAAAATTCGGAACAAAAGAATAACGAACAACAAAGAAAGCACCACCGGACACGCAACGGAGGAGGGGAATGACGAGGAAAACCGGGATACCAGGTAGGCAAAACGGCCCTTTGGCTCTTCCCGAGGGAGAAAGCTTCGATCCCCAGCTCGCGGTCCAGGCTATTTCGAGCGGAACACTATACACGTATCGCACGCAAGCTCCTTTGTTTTCCTCCTCCCCGTGTCATCGTCTCCCGGCTAACGGACATTTTTCCATACGACATCTAATTACTCCACACGGGACTCGCGCATATATACATATTATATACAACTCGAGCTTTCGTTGAACGAGCCTATTTATAAATGCGCGTATCACAAACTCCGCGGTCCCTATTTTTTTTTTGGTCGATTCAGCGCCACGCGCGACCCAATGATTCGTGCGGTTCGAAATTGTATCGTCACCCCCCTTCCCCTCCTCACCGCGACTTCGCTTGCTTTCCACGAAAAGTGCAATCGGCAAACTTTCCGGCTTTGTCTCGTACACGAGCCAAATATTAAAACTGGCGCATCGGGTATTACGACTAATTGTCTACGAGGCTGCAGCTGTGAAATTAAGTATTTACGATTTTCTCCGCGTGTGTGTGAGTGATTTCAGTCGATCGAGCGAGTTTGGCCAAGAAGTATAACGAGGGAGCACCGGCAGGGAGTCATATACGCAGCAGCTCTGGCTAGCCACCAGCAATATGGGACTCGTCAACGGTAGACCCTCGTCGAACCACGATCCCGACTCAGTGACCTGCGACTCGGCACATGTCGGTGATTCAACGCCCGTGGAGCCTTACCGATCGCCGAGAAAATCGGCTCCCAGCCAGGCATGTATACGTTTCAAACTCGACGCCAAAGTGACAAACCCGCGCTCGAAAGAAAAAAAAAAACAGAAAATCGCCACACTCCAACAAAAGAACGCATGCATCCACTCTTTGGCCGCGTTCCAGCTCCTCGGCGCTTTTGGCGCTCGTCTTTAAATCCCAAAGCTCGCGCGTCTCCATTGTGCGATGCACTTCACTCCCGGTCTTAAAATACACCCTTTGTTTTTTTTTTTCTTTTTCCTCTCGCTAATTTTCCGATACCCCCCTGCGCTATTGCAGCGGCATCTATTTATAAGCCCATCGCACCGCATCATCGGCTCTCGCCCCCGATAAAACGCTCGATCGGCGAACAAAGCAAAATAAGGCTCAGTCGATCGCGGACTCCAAAGCGCGTCCGTTTTTGTTTTTGTTTTGTTTTTTTTTTTTTTTTGTTTTGTTGCATACGTATACACCAGCGCGGGAAAAACCGAGCGTTGAGAAAAAATCCCTCAGATGCAGGCTCCGGACGATGATGGTGGTCAACCTAAGGGCACCTGGGCCACGATATCTCAACTGGCGACGGCCAACCGACAACTCGCTGCATCCCACGGCCTCGTCCTCGAGCAGTGCCGCGTCCTCGTGGCCAGGGCACTCGACGGCACTGGTGAGGAATTACCCTTAATCGACGTGGTGGTGGTGGTTATTGACGCGTTTCTCTGACACACACCCACAGGCAAACCGCAGAGTCGCAGAGTGTCGGGGAAGAGACCGAGGAGAGCGGCCACGAGACAGGGGGAGTCAAAGCCACGGGAGAGGAGGATGAGCGAGGGGCTGGCGCGGGACCTGGAGCACCAGAGGCTGCTCGTCGAGCGGCTGACGCGGGACTTGGAGGTTGAGAGTATCACACGGAACAAAAAAAAAACCTTCGTCCATCCGGCGACTGACGTGTGCGACATTTGTAGGAGTCGGAGCGGCAGTGCAGGGAGAAGGACGAGAGCTTGGAGGAGCTGAGGAGGTCGGGGCTCGAGAGGGCGAGGCTGCTCGAGACATTCCAATGCGAGGAGGAGAAGAGGCAGCGGGACGAGGAAGCTAGAAGCAACAGCGGCACAGCGAACGAGGAGTTCAGGAGGGAGCTGGCCCTGAAGCGCGAGGCGAGGCAACGCGCCATCGCCAAGATATCCTCGGACATGGAGGGCATCAGGAGCGAGTTGGAGGCCGAGAGGCAAGCCCACTCGGAGACCACGAGGCTACTCGAGCAGGCCAACTTGGCCGAGGCCGAGGCCACGGAGCACGTGGAAGTTCTCAGGCTACTCGACCTCCTGAAGGTAGGACCCATTTGAGTCATCCCACGGATGAGCAGGTATACATATGACGAACGGTGTAGGTGTCGGACGAGGTGAGCTTGAACTTGCGTCTGCAGCTGGAGCGCACGGACGACCTGCGCTTCCGGTTGGAGAGCGATGCCGAGGGGAACGAGGATCGCATAGGGATTCTGGGCCGGATGGGGGAGGAGGGCCGGGAGAGGTTGCGGGAGCGTAGGCGTCAGACGGCGGGGCTGAAGGACCGGCTGGCACAGCTGCTCACCAGGTTGGCCGAGGCGCCGAGGTTGCGGCTGCTCGCCGAGACGGACGAGATACGCCGCGAGGCCGAGTCCCAATTGGGCGACATTGCCCGGGCGCGGCAGCTCTGCGACGAGAGGTCCCGCATGCTCATGGACTTGAGGGAGGAGCGCTCGCGACAGGTGGCCGAGCTCAGGGCCGAGAACGCGAGTCTCGCCCAGGACAAACGAAGCCTGGAGGAGGAGCTCGGGAAGACCGAGGACAAGGTTCTTTCTTCTCTTATCCCATACGTTTTTTCTCCGTTGACACTCTCGTTATTTTAACAAAAAAAATAACAGGTCGACAGCCAGGACAGCGAGATACTGAGCCTCGAGTCCCAACTGGGGCTCGCAAAGGCCGACTGCCGGGACCTGCAGAACCAGATGACCCTCATAAACAGCCTCTTCAGCCAGATGCTGCTCGGCGCCTCGTCCCTCGACCTCGACCGGCTGACTCGTCTACTACAGGTACAACAACCCCCTTCCCTTTTATACAATATCACAAATCGGTAACCACGTCCCGCAGGAGAACCACGACCTGATAACCGGCATGGCCAAGGAAAAGGGCACCGAAGCCGCAGCCCTGCCCAAACTGCTGCTCGACATTGTCGAACAGGTGGACGGACGGGATCGCGACGACTGCGACGACGGGCGCAAGGGCGAGGACGAGCTCCAGGAGGAAAGCATCGCCGACAACCTCCCAAAGGTACGCGTACCTTGCAACCCCATTATAATCTAATCTCGAAAAGAAAACAGTAAATGATGATAATCTCGGTCGATGTACTTACCGATAGGTGTGGCGCATCCTGCTGGAGTTGCTGAGCTGCCAGCAAGCCACGGACACCCCGGAGCACGGGGCGGCCAACTCGTTGTTGGAGTCGTCGCCCGACAGCTGCTACAAGTCCGTGGACACGCCGACCGGCCCGCAGCTCGTCATATCGGTCAGCAAGACGTACATCCGGCTCAAGGAGCTCATACTCGAGAAGAAGCTCGTCGAGAAGGAGATGAACCGCATGAAGCAGCTCAACAGCCACCTCGAGACAAAGCTCTCCGAGCAGGTATACATATAAATATGCGTTTTATTGTACGTGATGTTTACCACACATGGTCCGACTATAAACCGATTGGAATGAAAAAAAAAAAAATAGGAGCAAAGGCTGTCGATCGTGTCGTCCGAGCTGAGCAAGACGTGGAACGTGGTCGGGCGAATGCAGGCGCAGCACCAGCAGTTGCACACCCACGAGAAGATATTGCGCTACGAGCTCCAGCAAAAGAGGAAGATATTGCAGGAGTTGAAGCAAGAGCTCGAGTATTGCAGGGTCAAGTGGGAATCGGCCCGCCAAAAGAACACCAACACCGAGATCGAGTGGAACAGCTTGCGCAGGGAGTTTGCCGCAAGGAAGGCCCTGGTGTCGCACGCGAGCGCCTTCAGCAACAGGTAAACATGATATTATATAGGTCGTGTACAATTTGCCCGTTACGATTAACCCATCCCATATATCTCGCAGCGGTGAGAGCGGATTCAGCGACGAGAGGGAGGAAGAGTCCGACGAGGAGGACGACAGGGATGTGATCGGCAAGCGAGTCAGGCCACGCAGGCGATCGAAAAAGGTTTTTTTTTTTTTTTTCTTTAGTGGTAGTACCGTCTCTTTTAACCACCGTGGGAAAGCAAAAATTAAAAATAAAGCAAACGTTTTTACCACCATAACAATTGCACGGGAACAAACGAAAGATCATCCGAACGAGCAGTAATGTATATAAATCAACATCTTCAAAGTGCAATGAAACAGACGGTACTGCCCCTACAAAATCACAAGGAAAAAAGAAGGCGTCGATTTTACTTGAATATATACATATGTGTTAATTGTTCCACGATAAAGGACGGCGCGAGGGTGATGTCACCCGACACGGAGTCCGAGCTGCCAACCGACACGGAATTCTCCGAGTCCAAGGTAACTTCGCCGTCGACCACGTCGGGACAGCAGACCCCGGCACCCGCGGAGTCAGATCCCACTGGTGCTACGACGATCGGCGTAAGCGTCTGACTTTCTGCTCGGCTGGAAATTGCCAACGTACGTTATTTCTTTATTTACCGTGTAGACCGTAGATGCGCCGATCGACCCGCTGGACAAGGCCCTCGCCGAGGTGATAGAGGACCTCCTGGAGACGGACGAGGTGGCGACACCGGTGTTCAGCATAGGCCCGATTCCCGTGCGACCGGTAGTCGCGAGCGGTGAAACGTCCCAGTTTGGTTCGGCGCTGCCGGTGCGAGAGGGGACGACGGCACTCGACGCCAGGGCGGCTCGGCTCAAGAGCCTCGAGGAGCAGGCGGAGTGGCTGGTCAGGAAAGTTAACGACACGAACCGACGGGGCTCGGCTCTGAGTACGAGGCTGGAGGAGCTCCACGAGGCGTACGGGCCCGCCCCAGTGGCTCCCCCGATGCCGGACGTTCTGCCCGTCGTTAGGCTGCAGTCGGAGCTGGTGGACGCCGCTGCTAAAAACGGGGATGGCCCAAGGGAGGCTCCAGCCGACGATTGATATGATTTACCTTGCGATGCGTTTTTTTTTTTTTTTTTTTTTTTTTTGGTGACTTACTTGCATAGCCCTCCTTCCGTCCGACTTTACTGCGCGAGTGTGTGCGATCGATTTTTAACCGACTGTATTTTTTACATCGTACCATCGCCGCGACCCGTTGACGAAAGAACGAACCGATAATGTTATCAATACCCGTTGCAGCGATGTTTTTCTGGAAACGAAGAAACAAATCGTTTCTCGCTGGGTACATTGTATTTTACGCATATTTGAATAAAAAAATCATCGAGCGATCATTGCTATTCAATTGGATTTTTATTTGTTTGTCTTAACAATGTAGTACTCGTCTTATTTCCAAAGTAAATCGTTTGGATTGTAAAAAGGCACTCTTTATTGTTCAGCTTAAAAAATATTACAAACGCTGCGATCGAGCGATTCGTTAATTACAATTAAAATAGTCAGTCGTATTCAATAATATCATGTACAAATATACTGCTGGTTCTCTTAATTTGTTTTTTTTTTTTTTTCAATTGTCAAAATACTAAGTGTCGAAAACGAAATACAGAACATAATACAATAATCTTCGTAACAAAACAAATACGTTAAATTTAAGTCCCTATAGGCGTTTTTTCGTTACTTACGAGAAATTTTCATCAGCCACCGCGTATATTATATAGCTTTTGTTGTACATACAGATCGAGTATATTAATTAAATTTCACTTAATGTCGATACAGCTATATGTACACGTATAATGCACAAACGAGTCTTTATTTTTACTTAAAATTATCATCGCTACATATGGACAGTTATCTACAAATTTTCTTAACAACTAATATTGGCCACTTTGAAGAAACTACTTGATTGCCTCTTCATTGATCGACTAATACTTACAATTATGTGCAGGCATCGCGCCGCTCTTGAGAAAAAAAAAAAACAAAAAAAAAAAAAACAAAAAAAAAAACAAAAAAAAGAAACATCTATTTTTCAGCTATATCACAGTTTGTCTCGTCGCTTTATTAAAGGTAGTCCAAAAAATAGATATGATGACGACGGCAGTAGTCGAAAACGACCCCCACTCGTCATCGTATACTTCTCGTTAATAATCGGTTCAACAATCTTTCCAAAAGACTTAACAATTAATCAACAGAGAAGTTACTTTACTTGATTAATCATAATTTCAACGAAATATTCCCTTAAAATACACATATACTCATTTATGTACATTATTATATACTTGTCTAATGTATACGTGAGATGCTTCTCCGTCTTGTTGTAAAACGCTTTTTTTTCCTTAAAATTTATACTAAGTATGGACGAAAAATCATCAAATAGTCCCACAGCTGAATTTATTTCGTCGGGCGTTACAAAAACTATCGCAAAATTTGAACTTTGAATTAACAAGTTATACAGTTGCAAAGAGCACAGTCGAAGGTACTAGTAGTTGCGAAAGGCAATTGGCACTTGGGGGTGGGGAAGAAAAAAAAAAAAAAAAAANAAAAAAAAAAAAAAAAAAAAAAAAAAAAAAAAAAAAAAAAAAAAAAAAAAAAAAAACCGACAGCCACGGTGCCGTTCTTGTATATTATAGACTCAGTCTGGCGATCGATAAACTATACAAGTTATGGTGTTGGAGGAGAGTCCACAGTGAGACATATAATAAATAAACGCAATGAGATCACTGGATCATCTGAAGGTACCTGTTCTCCTCGAGCAACGAGCTCAAGGAGGAGGTCATGTCGTTGACGATCATATTGGCGCTGGCCGGCAGCGGTTGGGGCAGGGACAGCGGATGCGTCGAACTCGAGACGCTAGTCTCCGGCACCTGGGCTATACCACTGCCCGACCAATTTCTACACTGCTGCACGTACTCGAGCGTACGACGGTACGAGTCCTGGCGCATGCCCTGGGGCGGCTTGGCCGGCGAGCCTTGCGACTGGCTTATGTCCCGGCACTGGATTTCTAAAGGACTCGTCGGCCCGATCGACGCAGCCGCCCCCGCTCCCACCGCGTTACAACACTGCTCGGCCCCGTAGGTCCACTGGCAATCGTTGCCACATCCGTTGAATCGCTGCTGTTGATGCTGGTGCTGGTGATGATGAAGAGGTTGTTGTTGCGTCTGCTGTGGCTGCTGCAACTGACAACAGTACTGGGAGCACGGCCTCGTCGTCGCCGTCGTCGTCGTCGTCGTCGTCGTCGTCGTCTCCTTCGAGATCGCGTTCTGCATGCTTTGTACGTTTTGCAGGTTGAGGTTGCAGTGGGGAGTTGGGTGGGTGCAGCCGGTGGATATCTGAGAGCACGGGCTCTGCACCTGCATGTCCATGGTCTTCTGGCTGGCGGGACTAGGCTGGGAGCAGTAGGAGGCCACCGAGCGCGGGCACTGATCGGCCACGAGGGGACTCAACAGTGGGCTCATCACGCCTGGTTTGACGGTGTTCATCTGCGCGCCGCACTGATTGTGCTGCATGACGTTCCCGGTGCCGAGGTGCCCTCCGGCAGGTGCCATTTGCTGCTGTTGACAGAGAGTTGGCTGTGCGAGGGCTTGGCAGGAGCCACCGCCCGGGCGCATGGCGTGCCCGGCGCTGCACGTCTGCTGCACGGGTTGCATTGGGTGCGCCGCGCAGTTGCCGGCGAGCTGGTTGGCCTGGCACGGGCCGTAGTTCGGATTGTAGTAATTGGCGTGGTCCAGCTGTTGAGGTTGCGCTTGGGCGCAGTTTCTGCTCATCTGAGCGCCATTTTGCTGGACGCCCTGCATGGGCTGAGCGAGAGCTACCGGGGCAAGGGCACCCGCTGCCGGTGAAGTCATGGGCTGCTCGCTAAAGTGTCCACTCGGGGCGAATTGTTGCTGTTGGGGTTGCTGCTGCTGGGGCTGGTTGTAGTAGCCGGTGACGGTGGCCTGGGCCGGCCGGGCATTCGGACACTGTCCAAAGGACGGCTGGTTGTGCAAAGGCCCGTAATTTGCATCTTGCACCTGCTGGCCGTAACACTGGGCTTGGTGCTGTTGTGGCTGCTGCTGCAGAGGGGCGGAATTATTGTAGCCGCACTGGGCGTTGGTGACGTTGGCGGCCGGCTTCTGGCTGCAGTGCTGGGGATTCGTGCAGATGGGCGAGTGGCAGCTGCTCAGCATGGGACTCGTGCGATAGCCAGTGATTCCTGCCTGCACCTGGTTCAGGTACTGCATCATCTCGTCGGGAATGACGAGCTTGTTCTCGACCATTTCGCCCTCCCCGACCTCGTCGAGGACTACCTCCTGGTTAGGATGGAACTCGGGCAGCTGAGCGGACCTAGGCCGAGGTGGCATGGGCGGCGAGCCTCGTTGGCCGTGCAGCGCCCGCGCCGGCTCGGACATACGTCGGTCGCCTGCCGCCGCGAGCTCCGGGCACTGGCTCACCAGATCCGACCAATCGTTAGCCGTGAGGCCGTGAGCTCCCTGCAAAGTAACAGCACGAAATTCATCATTGGTACGGAAAGTGATAGGCACCCGCGGAGCTGAACCCGCAATTGCATCGGTGACGTTACCCACCTGTAGGGACATGTTTTGCGTTTGGACAACGAGATTGCTCGAGTAGGGAACTTGCAGCGCGCCTGAAACATTAACCCGTGCTGAGGCAGTACTCATTTGGCTGCTTCGCCGGGACGTACCGGGACTTATGGGATCGTAGAAGCTGCCCGGGCCAAGGGGCCCGATCCTCGGGGCCCCGACGGCACTAGCCTGACTGCTGCGCCGGCTACTGCCAAAGTCCGTGGACTTCATGCTGCCGTAGTAAGTGCTGACGGTGCTGTTGCTGTCGCGCCTCGGCTCGCTAAGCGGCTGTAGCCGCAGCTGGAGATCCGCGAGGCTGGTCTGCCGGGGCTGCGAGCTCACGCCGCTCTCCATCTTGAGATCGGTGATGCGCCGATTAATCTCGCCGATGTTGCCCGCCTGGGACGAGGGCGCGGCCCTTCCGAGGCGCCCGGACAGCGGGGACAAGCTCGGGCCTAGCTGCTGCTTGCCGGACAACCGGTTCTTCAAGCGGCCACGGGAACCGGCAGGCATCTGTTGTAGCTGCGGCTGTTGCTGCTGCGCGTCCATACCACCGACCTGTGGACGAGGAAGGAATGTTATATACACAAAAGGACTCATCGTTGCCGTTAACTGCCGGGCGCTCGAAGCTCGGGGCATACCATGGCACGGATGGCGACCGGCAGATCGGCGATGTCAAGGTCGTCGGGCTCTTCGGGCCAGGCCTCGTCCGCGAGTGCGACACCGATGTCGCCGGTGACGCTCATGGCCGTGGGCTCGTCCGAGCAGCCGGCCGTCGCGTGCAGGGGACTGCCCTGCTGGTTCATTATCATGCCCGGTGGACTGTTGGCCTCGCTCTCCGACTTGATGCTCGGGCTCGAGAGGCTGGGCGTCTTCGGGTGCATGTCCTCGCTGCGGCTGGGACTGCTATGGCCGCCGTGACCGGCTTCGTCGCTGCCGTCGTGGCCGGTGCCGGGCCCGTTGTGGCCACCCCCTCCGCTGCCGCCCTTGTGCTTCTTGTTCGCGTAGAACTCGGCGCCGTGGACCGTCTTGACGTGCTTGCGCAACGAGGACGGATCGGTGTACCTCTTGGTGCAGCCTGGCGCCTTGCACACGTACGGTTTCTGCGAATATCGACCAAATACTTGTACGTCCCGTCCAAATGATGGAAATATACGAAATAACTCACCTCGTTCGAGTGCGTCCTGTTCTGGTGTTTGGCCCGATCGCTGGCGTTGCTGAAGGCCTTGCTGCAGCCCGGGTACTCGCACGTGTACGGTTTTTCGCCGGTGTGCGATCGCAAGTGCGTCTTTAGGTTCTCCAATCTCGAGTAAGCTTTGAAGCAGCCCTCGAACTATAAAGTAGGCAAAACCACTTGATTTATGCATTTATGATAGGTACATATATTGAATGATCGAATTGAAGGAAGATAACATCAACTGACCGTGCACTTGTGGGGCTTTTCACCGGTGTGCCTGCGCATGTGCACGACGAGCATGTACTGGGCCTTGAACGGCTTTTCCTCGCGCGAGCACTGCTCCCAACCGCAAACGAAGCTCTTCTTGTTCGCGTGGATGTGGTCGTTGTTGATGTGCTTGACGAGATCGTCCTGTGGGGAAAAAAAAGATGGAATACGTGAGAGCGTGTATTATGTACTCGAAGAAAGAATTAAAAAAAAAAAAAATAGGAAAAATGATGAAAGCCAATAAAAAACGTACCTGGGTCGGAAACTCGAGGCCGCACTCTTTCCAGTGGCAATTGGTCTCGATAAAGTCGCCGGGCTCGTCGCGCATGTCCTCGCTCGGACTGAGGCCCTGGGGATGATGGTGGCTGGCCGGTGTCGTGCTACTCGCCAGGGCCGTCGTGCTCGCCGGCTCGCGCTTCACCTTGTTCGAGCCACGGCGCGTCGAGGTGTCCGCCTCCGCGGTTACCGATCTCCTCGACGACTCCTCGGCCTTCCTACACGAGCCCTCGGTCGTCGTCGTCGTCTGTTGTTGCTGCTGTGCAGTCTGGATCGCTGCTGCTGTCTGTTGTTGGTGTTGGTGCAGCTGCTGCACAAGTGTCCATTGTGTTTAGTTTCGTGGGTGATGGGCAAATCGGCAAGGGCATCGGTATAACATCATATCAGAGGGAACCCGCGGGTGTCGAGTAAACAGTTACATATAGGTATACATTGAAAGGCACATAATATAGACACGGTGCAAGGATATCGTATACAGCGAGGCATATATATGCATCACGGGTATATATATATATAGAAGAAGAAGAAGAGGAGGAGGACAGTCGCGGGGAGGGGGATCAGGTGAGCTCTGCGGGTGGGAGCTTGGTCGCGGGGGGACTGCCCTTCTCCGGCCGGTGGGGCTCCCACTCGGTTTCCGGCACCCCTCCACGCGGGATGACCTATCAGGGCTCGGTGCCCAGCGGCCGGCCGCGAGAGAACGAGCCAACTACAGCGGCCCGAGCGCGCGGGAGGACTCGCGCGCAGGGTATATAGGTGGACCCCTTACGTTTTATATATATATATCTGGATCATCGGAGTCTGGGATGGATGCTGCGTCCACCACCCCACATAGGAACGAAGACGCGCGATTACTTCGTCCGGAGATGCCATTTTGGTGAATTCGTACTAAACGGATTAACGGAGCACTAGTAACCGTATGTACGTATATATAGGTGTACGTACGGATAACGTTTTCAGTCCCGAGATGACGGATCATCGAGTCTCGAGTCAGTTTTTTCAGGGATATAAAGTTGTCCAATAATGGCCAGGTGCCTATATGTATACACTACTCTACCTATTCGATATCGGCTAACTTTCACGGTTCGTACAACGTGTGAAAAACGGCTCCATCAAACGTGCCCGTGTACTTATTTCTCAACCGTTGGATTTTGACGTTCGTTAAACGGCTCGATTGAAACTTGTCCCGCCTCGGGCCTAATAGACCCTCATACATGAGCCGCGGACAAGGTTACTACGAGACCTCGATGTTCGTGTAAAATCCTTTCTTTGCAAATATAAATTAAATATAAATGAAGGTACAAATCTTGGAGAAAAGGGGAGAGACGAGAAACGATGGAATAGTCGGATCGACTGCTCCAGACACGGGAAACGACCGCATCCTCGACTCGGCAAGTATTATAATCAGTTTGAGGGAGAAAGAAGCGAAGCAAAGTACAAGTAGAGGGAACGAGGAATAAAAAGGTATAAACAAAACAACAACGTACCTCTGATTTGGATGCCGGGAGGGCCGCTGGATGGTCCAGGTGGGCGGCTGCCGCAGCGGCAGCGGTGGCGTGCGGCGAGACCGGGTAGACTAGGCCGTGCGCGTGCACGTGCGCGTGGGAATGGCCGTGAGTGTGCGCGTGGGGGTGGGCCAAGGGGTGGGCCTCCGATTGCTGTTGGGGCTGCTGCAGGGGATGAGGCGCTGGCGGGGCGTGCGGCAGGAGGCCAGCAGCGGCCGCCGCGGCACTGCGCAACAGGTGGGCCTGGAGCTGCTGCAGATGCGGCGGCATGCCCGGGTGCATACCGAGGGCCGGGCTCATCGCTGAAACGCGCAAACGCGATTGTTTTTGTAAGTAATATGCATGCACTTATATACATATATTTTCATATCTATGTGGTAAATTGAACGAGCCGCGATTTAAACAACAGCATACTATATATATTAAAGGCTCCGGTCTTGAATGATAATAGACGCTGCAGTTGCTCTTCTCATTTGGCAAACAAGTCGCGCCTCACTTCCGGCAGATCGGCGCGGCTTGCATGCTGATGGCGCATCCATTCGGTAATTTTAGTACCAATAAGTAAGTATAGGTAAGATACGCGGCTACTGTGCGAATTTCTCAAGCTCACGAGTTGACAACATTTCTTTTCACCCAGCCAACATCACAGAACAGCACCTAAGTACTCCGAACAACGCAACAACGAACGAGTCTCCTGCAGTGAGTGACAATAGTACATGGTTTTGTTGGCGCCCGTGCGGTATATGTAAGAGAATGTGATTGTTTTTAAAGTGACTCATTAGAAACGCTACAGCGTGTGTGTACGCATAGTATAGTCTTGAATAGAGACATTAATAGGAGCGAATAACCCTACAACTTGAATTGAGGTTATGGCACGGCGAGAGTATAGTAATCGTAGGATTAGTCGGATTTATCGATTCGCGAAGCTTGCGCTTACACGTTTGGATTACAAATCGTCTGCTCAACGCGGCATTAACTTTTTCGCGTCGCCGGAGACAGAACTACATATACATACACGCGCGCATCAGGAAAAAAGCAGATAAACGATAATATATACCTATATGGAATAACAATGTCATTAAATACCTGCAGATAGATGGCCGTAGCTGCCGCTGGCGCTGCTGCTCCTGGACCCGTTGACGATGGAGGCCAGGCTGTTGGGACTGAAGCGTATCATGCTGTCGATGTCGAGCCGGTCCGAGTAGGGCGAGCTGCTCAGAGCCCGCTTGCGGCTCGCCCTGATTGCCGACGCCCGGGGACTTCCCAACCGAGAACCTGCAAACAATTCGATGGATGACCCCGTGAAAATCTTCATATTATATGCATTGCCAACGATTTTCAAGCTGACGAGGTATGTACATCTCGCTGTTTAAGTTATACCGATAATCCTAACAGTTGCCCACCAAGTAGGTATACATGAATCCCTGAAAGGGTGAAGTTAAATAAAGAGGGGGGAAAAAAGCGTACTTGTTCGGTGCACAAGTGCCGCGGTCGACGTTGCTGCTGCTGCGGTAACATCGTTTTGGCGCCGATTTGCTAGAAACCGCAGCTCTTGGGTCTCAACTTCCCCCTGTATGGAGTTTCTCCCCTATACACCACGTTCTCTACTCGAGTTGCACTTGGCTTGCGCGCCGGTACAAATGGCCCGTCAGGGCTCGTCTGCCCTTCGCATTTTTTTTTACTCTGTGCATTTTCAAGTTTTTTTTTTTTTTTCCTTCCTTCCTTCTCCCTCTCCCCTCGCGATTCCAACTAAATAAGAGAGTAAGTATGTATACACGAGGGTGGAGCACGTCGCTTGGTTCATCGTTCTCCAAAAGTATTTGGTATACGTCGCGAGGAGAGAGAAGAAAAAAAAAACAAAAAAACAAAAAAGAAAAGATTAGAGAGGATTTCGAGAGGACGGCGGCTGTACGATAAAATCTCGGCTTTCATGCGGTCCGTCGAGCCGAGTATAAGGTTACTCGTACATATTATATACTTACACACACGTATTGTATATAATACGCATAATCTCGAATGACAGGACTAATTTGCGGTAGTCTGTACAATTTATTCCCCTTTTTGTTTGACGACTCGTGGCAAATTCGTCACTTGCACCTGATACGTCTGCACCACGTTCTTTCTTCCTTTTTTTTTTCCCCCTCTCTCTTCACGACGTGCTTGACAATGTTACTACTGGTCGCTGTCAAAGGTGTTTTTTGGTAGTTTTTCACGTATATACCAAAATCCAAAGAGTATACCTGTTACCCCTTAGGTTCGCCAATTTCGCGGCGAGCGAAGCCAGAATCGAAAAGACCAAGTGATCGAGGGTCGCTTAAGCCGTGAGGAGCTTAACTCGGAGGGGGGGAGGGACTTTGGTGCTAGAGTGCGAATCAAGGATCAAGCGGCCTTATAAGAAGCAGCCTTAGTGCGAGAGGGGGGGGGATGGAGGAGAAGAAAAGTGACGGAGCGCCAATTTTTACGGCTGCCGGATTATACTCGGATTTCACGAAATTACGCCGCAACGGGCCATTTATATTCCCTCCCCCCCTTATAACCGCTGTTCCTCCGTTTTTCAAGCTCTCGCGCCCGCATCCACATGCGCAACCCACGACTCGTCACAAGCGCAGCATAAAAAAAAGGAGGAAAAACAAAAAAGAAAAAAGAAAAAGAGTCACGCAACCAAGGAAGGTAAGCAATTCTCGCGAATAAAGGACGGGCGCGTGGGGGTGCCTCGAATGAAAATGCAAATCTCGACATGTCGCGGCAGGCGCCCCGGTTAATCCAATTCGTTAGAGAGCGAGGGGCTTCTTCATTTTGTTTGTTTTTCTCGGACGCGCATACGCGTTATAATTGTGTACATGTATGGCTCGAGGCTCTAGTTTCCGACGCGCGAGACGAGGAAAAGAAAAAAAAGAAAAAATAAATAAATAAAGAGAGACACCACGAGAGGGTGGATGGTCCGCGGAAAGCTGTTGCTGTGCTCTCGATGCTCGCATGGGACATGTAAATTGCCATAGAGCATATCGCGAGGCCCGATCGCATCGAGAAGAAGAGGGGGGGACTCGAGCGACTTGAATGAGCGTGAGACGACGTAGGCTACCTTATATATATATATGCATACACCCGTGCAAAAGAGGTCTCGGTGGTGCTGGTCCGAGGTGTTAATGAGGTCGTGTCGCTCTATCGAGCCAGTCGATTCAATTATGCGCGCCAGAGTGCTCTAACGAGCTGTTTTCTCCCTCTTTGTCCGGTCCTCCTCTCTCTCTCTCTCTCTGGACCGACCATGCACCTATACTCCTTGTACTTCTCACCCGTACGTTGCAGCGCATGTATACATATATATATGTATATATTGTGGCTCCCGTTGTTGTTCCTGAGCTTATCGCGATGCTTTACCTCCCACCCCCTTCGATGCTCTCTCTCAAACTCTCTTACCCAATACATGTATACCTTTACCACGTTTTTCTCGGTCTCTCTCTCATATTCTTCCTGGCCATCTCTCAATCCAAGTCCGAGACAAACAGAGAGAAAAACAAGGCTACACGGGATATTATAATGGGGAAAAGCTGTTCCACTCCCCCATACAACTACCCTTAGCAGCGATGCATGTACCATCGAATGCCAAATTATAATTACTTCCTTGAAATTAATTGAGGAAAAAGTTTTAGTCTTCATATTTGATGGGTATAATTAGACTTGTATAGTTTTCAGCTTCATTTTTACGCATCCTTATAAATATGTAAACGTCGTGGACGCGAACGAAGGATAAAATTAGAGGAAAAAAAGAGAAAAAGCGTGTAAAGTAACTCACCATCTATCGAGAAGGGCAACTCGGCCGAGGCGAGGGTGCTCCCGGGGCCAGCCGTGTGCAGTAGGTACTCCGGCCCCAAGCCTGAAACACGAAACGATAATAAATATATATAAATTTCCCCGTGCGAGCTACCGATCAACGATGCCAGATAAGTGTTTGCAAGGTATAACAACAAAA
>NW_019379465.1:1424426-1484789 GCF_000648655.2 Copidosoma floridanum | reverse complement strand
TATATATATAGGTGCAATGCGAAGCGATGATTGTTAACAACCGGTAATACGCGCGATCGAGCGCGCGAAGAGCAAGTTGGCGCGTTGCGTGCAGCCCGATGAGCTGATAAAATCGAGCAAACACTTTGTACGTGTACATAATATATGTATATACGTGTGTGTGTGTGTACGTATAAGGTTAAAAGAGAGAGAGAGAGAGAGAACGAGATCGCAGAACAAGAAAAGAAAAGCACTGCGGGGATAAATAAAGGACGAGGGGACGCGCGCGTTCCTCCCACCGTAATGTAACTGCATTGCGTGCATCTTGCATATACGTGCAGGTATATATATATATATATGTGTGTGTGTGTGTGTGTGTGTGTACATGTGTGGATATCGGGTCGCGATAGTGCAATGCGCACACACGTGTAAGAGAGAGGCCCTTGGGGGATAAAGACGCGAGAATCGCACGAGGTGGGTACAACACACACACACATACACATAACATGGGCAAGCTCGCCCGGTTATAAGCAGCGAAACTGCGGGGAGACGGAATGAGCCTGTACCGAGACGCCCACGTGTATATTATTATAATCTTGTTCCTTTCTTTCCTCCTCCTCCTCCTCCTCCTCTTCTACCTTTTACTCTTTCTCCAGCTATACCAATACCACTTCACCGGCTATACATAGATCCTGCCCGACTCTCTTCTTCCTCTCTCCTCCACTTTATCATCATCATCATCATCATCTTCGTCTCTTCTTTTGCTCCTCCTTCTTATATTCCTTTTCCTCTTCTCGTTCGTCGTCGTTTCGGGCGCTTTCTTCCCGCAAACAGATATTATACAGTTGTGTGCATACACGTATAATGTATATATATACATATAGGGTATATACGTGCAGTAAGTCTTCCAGGCAGCTCATCGTCGATTGCCCCGCGCGCGCAACCCAGCGCACCCCGATTAAGTTATTACCGCGCAAAGATAACATCGATGAGTCGTCCTTCGCATGCGATGCGGCCCTCCAGCGTGTGTACGTATATGTATGTACCATTATAATGCGCTTTTTTATATATATACATATATATATACATACATTGAAGCTTGCAATTGTACAACACGTTCGGGGGTGAGTTTTGTGCTGACTTTTCTCTGAAAAATAGTAGCTTTGTTTTCTTGCTTTTACCGGGGAAACGCGAGATGTTTTCTTTCTTTTCAAGTGCCAAATAAATATTTATCATATCGATGCAAATGAAATGGTTTGTTTGTTCGTTCATCGAAAAGATCGAGCTTTTATATAATTGTTGTTTGGCGCCGTCGAGGCTAAGGTAAAAAATAAAAAGATAAGAAAAACGAAAAGTGCATGTAGCTCGATGTATCGACTCGATAATTGAGTATTTATAAGGAAGCAGGAGCAAAAAAAAGAAGAAAAAAAAAAGAATTGGAAGGTGCACAACAAAAATGATGCACGTGGGTTCAGTGTGTATTATATGTACGCATACGCACGCAGAGGGCGAAAAAGAAGAAGAGAGGAGCAATGCAAGAGAGAACGAGAGAAGGGAAGAGCCCTGCCAGGCGTATATGTATAGATGAAAAAAAGTCTTCGCATCGAGCGAAATAATCATCCTGTTTCTTTCGTTCCGTTGGTGGTGCTGTTGTTGCTGCTGGCGAGAGGTCTTTATTCCATTGTGAAGGCGAATCACGTCCACACGAGGCATAGGAGAGGCAGACAGCGCCCCGTAACAAATATGTAACTTCCCTCGATCGGAGTGCATGCGCGCTCTTTAGCCGGACACAAGTCTTTTTTACCTCCCCCCCCCCCCGCCTATTCTTATTCCATTCCTTTCTTTCTTTCTCGTCTATCCATCTCTCTCTTCCTCCCTTTTCGTGTTCTTTTTCGCCTTCATTCCTCCAGTTTGCTCAGCCGCAGCGTCTCTTCTTCTTCTTCTTCTTCTTCTTCTCGACTCTTCCTTGTACCTATGTAGGTAGGTATGTATATAATGTACACGCAAGCAAGTAGGTATACAAACGAAATGAACAAAAACCGTATACGTGTTTTCCCCCATTATTTTCCCTTTTTGCTCTCTCCCTTGGCGCATTCCTTGTCCTCGAGTGTGTGTATACACGCAACCCCCCTACCTCCATTTCCAATAAGTAGCCGCAATAACAGTGACAATAGTAGTACAGCGACGTTGATTGTACGGCATATTGATTCATGGAAAGCGATGATGACAGAGGCGATCGGTTAATTTAATGATTGGAGCCTTGTTTTTTTTTTTTTCTTTCTCTCTCTCTCCTCCCCGGGATTCCCCTGTAATGAAACGAGTTTCTGCGGGGCCCGGGATTGATTGGACGTTGTGTGTGTGCGCGTGTGTATAAATGCAAGCGTATAGGTGAAAAATTGAGCGGCGCATCTGCTTCGAATATCAAAAAGATAGGATACACATACATATGTATATGTATATATGCTGACAAATGGCATTTTAGTGAGTTCATTCGGTTTTTTCGAAAGAAGACGGGAGTCCGATCGAGTGAGTCGCCACGGCACTTTTTGCGCTCCGCTTATTTTCGTTTTTTTTTTCTCTCCCCTTTTTTCCTCGATATCATCACCGCCTCGCATATAACATATACACCTATATACGTGCAGTGTATACACGCACCGCAGAGTCCCCAAAGTTGTTATTCCCATATGGATCTCCGCAGCGCCGTCGACTCGGGCCGTTTAGTTGCGAATGCCGTTCCGTAGTCGTCGCGAAGGGCGCGCGGCCAATGCGGGTATTTTTTTGCCGCCTCCTGCGGCCGGCTCCCTCCTTCAATTAGCGACGAAATCTCGTCGTCGAGTTTAATTGTTTCGATTATTGCCGCTGTCGTCGCTGCAGCCGCGCACACTATACAGTGACGATAATAACTTTCTTTTTTTTTTTTTTTCCCCCAAGGTATATCTATCCATGTACGTGTAACATACAATTGGTGTACATGAGCATCGATACAAAGCTCGCGAGTATGAGCTTGCAACGTCGTACAGTTTGGCTCTCCTTCGTTTCTCGCGACCCCCGGTATATTATGTCGGCAACGAACGAGGAGAGGAGAGAGCGCGCCGACCATAAGAGAGAGAGGAGAAGAAGAAGAAAACTGGTCGTGGCTAACAAAGAGATGTCTACAGCGGCACTCGCCGAGTCCCGGGATACATATACACGGGCACACACACACACCTAGGGTGGGGGGGGGGAAAGGCCGAGAGAGAGACGTTGTCCTCGTGACCGCGGTGTGTGCTCGCTTTCTTTTCGCCCTCTCTCTCTCTCTCTCGCGTGTGTGCATGCAACATATTTTTATGTGTAACGCGTGCACATGGTTATTGTTCCGGACTCTGTGTATATGCTGCACGACAAAAGCCCTTACTTACACATATTATGTGGTCTCTCGGGGCATACGAGTGCGCTGGCCGTGGGTGAATTTTCAAATTTACCGCTCCGGTTGATACGTCGGCGTGGATTAATCCCCGCAAATTGAAGCCAAGTACCCTCTCGAATCAATTGTGTTCAACATCACGCCTCGATATACAAATTACAAGCACAGCACGAGAGCAGAAAGGGGTGGGACCGTACCAAAGTCGCAAGGGTTGACTTTTCATTTGATTATATGTGTACACACACAGGGTCTTTGTCTCTTTCCCCCCCCCTCCACTGTTTACCCTCGTAGGACCCCAACTTGGTTCGATAAGCTATATCATATCATGTGAAAGAAGTGGGTACGTATATATGTTATTATTCCGCGGGCAGGCCGAACAACGCCGATGATGAATTGCTCGTTCGTGCGTGACAAGTCGTTGTGGGTCGCCCGGCACTGCCCCGATCGGGAGAGTCGCCGCCTCAACTGCTGCGGCACACGACAGCTTTATTACATTGGCAGCGAAATTTGTATTTTGTCAACTCGGGCTTGACAGTCGAATAAGTATACATACAGACGGCAACACAGGGTGAAACTGCGGTGTACGTGTATACAATTATACCCGGTCGCCAGGTGACAAATACTCCACGCACATCATATCGGTTTTCATTTGTGTTGTAGGTATGGGTTCGGCGAAGCGCGAAATCGGCACTACGTGCTATATATAGGGGGGGGACAAAGGAGAAACACCGATGGGCTGAAGGAATCAAGCCCGAGTAAAAGAGTCAACTCGGATCGGGACACGCACCGGTGAGCCCTTTATTTCCCTATTAAGCACAATAATGTACTTCTTCGGGATCGTTACACCGAGTATAGGTATATACCACACCGCTGTGGTTATGCGAGCTCACGCGCCCAGCCCCTCCGTGTACACTTATATACAAGACAATCGTCCCGGCACGAACAATACGCGTATGTATTTCTTTCGCTCCCTTCTTGATCCTTATTCGCTGTTACAATTATTCTATTTTTGTACCGTATATCTGTACATGTAAACACAAGTCCTTTATGATATATAGATAGGACACGTACTAAAAATTGTTTTTCTTTTCTATGATTTTTTTTTTATCGTTTCGCGTTCAACTAGATCGCGTGTCTTGTCTATACAGTCTAGCGTTGCGTTGGGTGGGAGGGGCTGGCTCTTTTACATTTATAAACGTGTATTTGCATACAATCAGGAGGTATCACTGTGGCCCTATATAACTTCGCCCTTTCGTCGCTCGAGCTCATTGTACAACAAAAGCGTCGATTTCGTAACTCGTTGCGTCGATCGGTTCGCGAGATTTTTTACAACTGCGGTTTGTACGCGTATACATATGACCAAAGACTCGTGCGTTTGATCGGTAAACCCCTGAAAATCGCCTGTTCAAAGATCTACGTGTAGCCCGATAAGTGCATATACATACGCACGAGAGAGAAATGAGGCTGGAAGCTGTACGAGCAAAATATTCTATTCGCAGTTCTCTTTTCCGGCATAATATGTCGCGTCGAGCTATATATATATATATATATATGTACAACACACGCGTATGGTTCTCTGGAGGATCGGCGATGATCGGCCGTGGCGCGCTTAGCGGATCATTATCGGACAACGAACGCAACGAAACGAGGGAACTGGTTCTCTCTCCGACCGGCCGGCCGGCGCAGTTCGTGTTAGTTCCCTCTTGATCGCTTGTTTGCCCGCTTGTTCGGCACCCCCTCCTCCCTCCCTTTGCTCCGTCCTCCTCCGCTCCTTGGTCGTTTTCTCGAGTTTGTTCAGTCTCACATGGCCACTCAATCGTACCGATCTGTCGGCGACATTCCTGCCGCCGCCTCTCCTCCTCGACACGCACGCTTATCGGCCTTTTTACGCTCTTTTCCTCCTCGACCGAGCGCACATCGGATCCCCACAAGCGCTGTTGTTTTTTTTTTTTTTTTTTTTTTTTTTTCCTTTCCCCATACCTCCGATCTATCTTTGCGCTCTGCTCGGTACTACGCGCGTGCACTCGTAATTCAATTGCGTGGCAAACATTGACGCGACAACCATAAAACCGACCTTGCTTTTGCACGATTAGCGAAAAAAAAAAAAAAAAAAAAGGTTCATATAAAATCACGGCAGGATACGCACGGTTGATTGTCCGCCCGGTAAATTGTAACGTGAATACTTTTCAGCGAATTTTCAACACGAGTCGTTTGGGCAGGATAATAAAATGAACGCGAATGAAGGAGAGAGAGAGAAAAAAAAGGAAAGAAAGAAAGAGAGAGTCGAAAGAACGAGCGAAGGAGCAGGTTCAGTAAACTTGGCGAGGTGGAGGGGAGTGAGAGAGAAATCATCTCCATAAGAATAATAGAGATATTTTGTGGAACTCCGCCTCGTGAATTTAAAGGTCGCGAAGGGAGAGATAGAGGGAATGCGCGCGAGACAAGTGGACCGTATCTATATATATATATGTGTGTACCTATTGGGGGAGGGGGGCCCCAACTCTCCCATGTACATGCTGCGTCGTAGTCTTCGTGATGGTCCGAAAGTCCAGGGGAATCCCGTGCACACGCAGCGCGCGAGGAGAATGAAAAGAGGATACGCTGGACCATCTCTCTCTCTCTCTTTTCTGCCTGCCTGGCCGCCAGCCTCTTTTTTTTTCTCTCCTCTGCAGCTCCGAGGAAATATTCGAAGCCCTCGTTCGCGTCTCTTCCTTTCACACAGTCCGCAAGTATATTTACACACACAGGTACGCGATGTGTATATATTTATATATAAATACACGTGCAGGCAAAACACGCGCGCGCGAGAAAAAGAGGGAGACACAGCAGCCGAGAGAGAGAGAGAGAGAGCGGGCGCTGAGAATGGGAATTAGGAATTTCGAGCCCCCGTCGATCCGAGCGAAGAGGGCCCCTTGGGCCCTTCCTTTTCTTTCTCGCTCGGTCGCTTGGGCACGCCACACGGGGCCCCCAAAAGCCTCGGAGAACGAGAAAAAACACTCTCCCTCGTTCGCTCTCGCTTGTTCCCTCTCTCTCGGCTTGGCAGTGTGTGTCTCTATATCTCCTCTCGCTCGTTGTCTGCAGGATAGTTCCTTTCTTTCCCCGTGTGCCTTTCTTTATACATACGTCTCTCTTTTTTTTCCTTTTCTCCATTTATACACACACACACACACACACGACTGAGCGAGAGTGTTGGTTGTTCCATGGGTATTGCGTGTATACGTGTATAAACATACACTGCGACAAGCATAGGTATCTCACCGTACCTGCGAAAGAAAGAAAAAGAAGAAAAAAAAAAAAAAAAAAGAAAGAAAGAAAAGGGAACGTCGACGTGCCACTTGGTCCCGACGTTAACAAGCCCTCTGCGGCCAGCGCAGCTTCTCTCTTTTTGTACCCGTATAGTGTATAATATGTTGTAGGCACCTATGTGTCCTGCATTGTATAAAGATGCACGATCCAGTTGTATATAATACACACATACTTACGGCTATTAGGCATCGCCACATGTTGTGTACACACGAGTTTATTATTATCATTGTTGGTGTACAAATTGTACGAGCTGCTCCGATTTTCGCGCGAGTCTCCTGCTACGAAGCCGATCCTTTCAGTCGCCCTGTACCTACTTATTTCGTTATTATATACACTCACGAGGCGTGCGTGCGTGCGTGCGTGCTCGCGTGCACGCGAGATGAATGAAAAGTAACAAAAGCCGTGTAGCCAGCAACAAAATACATCCTCGTTTGCGGAGGAGCCTCATCGTGCTGGGGTGTATTGAGAGGTTCGTCCTCTCTTTTCGCATCTTTGTCGACAACAACGACGAGAATCGGTAATCGGCTGGCTTACCGATCTCACGCCGGAAATACAACCACACGATACTAACAAAACAACTCTCTCTCTCTCTCTCTCGAAAAAAACATATTCGCTTAGCGACAGCACTCAGAAATCGTGGTCTTACCGATCTTGCCAACGCTCCAACTTTTAATTATCAAACAAGCATTACGATCAACCGTTTGGATTCATTATTGGGTGGTGGTGGTGGTGGTGGTTGGAGGATAGTAAAACCCAGCTCGGCTGAATAATAGACAGTGTTGCACATGGGGAAGAAGGAAAGAAGGAAAAAGAACAAGGGTCGATTGAGCGATCGAAGGTGAAAAAAAGATAAAGAAGAAGAAGAAGAAGAAGACACTCACACGAATGAGAACCAGCGGCATCAGTTCACGTGACAAGATAGGTGTGTAACACCCAGTGCAGGAGCCGAGAAGAGCCACGTAGAGAGGGGCGTATACAATGGGAATCACAGAGTTCCTCGCGATCGATTGACTCGTTGTCGGCATGAGCGGTGGCGGCGTCGGGTGCGCACGTGCGTGCATCGGCAGCGATCGTTCTCCTCTCCTCCCCGTCCGTTGCGCACACCGGCCGGCCGGCGGCTTGGCTGGCCGCCAGCTGCCCCACCACCCCCTCTCCTTCCTTCGTGGCCGCTGATTTCTCTCTGATGTATAGATATACTGTATCCAACTGCACTATTAGGTACACAATGTATATATACGGGTGTTTGCACGCGGTTGACCGGTAGCGAAGATCGGTACTGCTCGCGGCTCGTTACAACTACCACCCGCGATTTTTGTTATCCTCAACTGGCATCACTGTCACGATCACCTATTATCACTTTGATGATTAGCACCAACACAGGCAACACTCGTATCTTATCTCTTTCTCGGTCTGCGCTCGGCTCTGTGTGTGTGTGTGTGTGTGTGTGTGTGTGTTGCACCTCGCGTATGGCACAGCAGACGACGCGGCGAATTACCGATTTTTAGGCACTTTTCCGGCGTGTTCTCGCGACCGCGCGAACGTGAGCCGTATCGTCTTTGCCAGGGACGCGCCGGAGAAGAACTGAGGCAGGGTATATGTACGTATAACGATCGGGCACAGCAGCCGGGGACCACCCAAGAGTGCGAGTGAGAGAAAGAGAGCGTGTATATGCGAGAGAGCGCCGAGATATGCGAGAAGAAGGCTCGCCTGGCTGTAAGGTATATAAATATATGAGCAGCTTTGTAGTTGGTTGGTAGGTACCACGACACGGGGCACCATGGAAGCAGAGAACTCGTCGCGAGGAGCCAGCAGGGGAAGGACTGACTGCTCGCTTAGCTCCTCGCTCGCTAGCTCGCCTGCCTGCCTGCTTGCTCCCACTACCCACTACCTACCTACCATATACTCTCCGTGGAACACGAGAGCCATGTGGTGGACCCCGCGCGCGTCCAACATAATATATATACACGTAGCTGCAACAGCCAGGTTGGTTGTTGGTAGGTGTGTATATATATATATTCATACTTACGTGTATATACCTGTATACGCGTAATACCGATCTCAGCCTCAACTCGCGCGCTCTGTTGCTGCTGTACAGGTGTAACCCTCCCTTTTCCTCCCTCTATCCGTTCTTCCTTCCAATGTCTCACTTACTCACTTGTTTATCCTCCTCGGCTCCCATTCCTCAATCCTCCCTGTCTCGACGCGCGACTTTGTATCGTGTGAACACGTACATTGGCCCGATGGATGAGCTCGACCTGCATCGTCGAATCTTTTGCTCGTCTGTATTTTTGCGTTTGCTCGTGTGGTAAAAAAAAAAAAAAAAAAAAAAAAAAGAAAGAAAGAAAAAAAAGAGGTTTTGTTCTACTAATCGATACCTATACCAACTGCGAAGGGTGGAAACGGAAAAAAAAAGTCATCAATCGAGGCTCGGAGAACAGCTGCAGCAACTTTCGCTCTATTCGTGCCTAATTGTCGCACTTACGCTGTGTGAAACAAGAGCACATCGTAAGGATGTTTGGAAGAAGCTCAGAGAAAGGGAGATTGGTAAGGCCGATAAGCCGATTATTCTGTTTCGCGGCGATCTATTAACGAATAGCGTCAGTCGGTCAGCGGCTTTTTTCATCGCTCAACGTGGTGTTTACACCAACACATGCTTATACAGAGGTGTGTCGACAGGACGCGTATACACACACACATATATATATATATTTATACATATGTACAGGTATATTTGCGATGGCGCGTTGCAAGCGGCGAGGGGTCGAGATGAGAGGAGAGAAAGAGATTGAGCAAAAGAGGAGTCGCTCACGGTCCCCCTGTAAGTGTATGTATATACGTATAGCAAACCACCCTCCTTCCCCCCCCCCCCCGCCTTCCTCGAGTCTTTTCGTCCCAATCGAGGGCCCGGAGAGGATAATTGAGTTATTACTGCAATTGTAGACCACCTTGGAGGCCGCGAGCAAGCAAAACTTCTCGGTCCTCTCTCTCTCTCTCTCCCCCGAGAGCATAACAGGTTCTTGAAAATCACCCTGATGCGGTGTGCCTCTCTCCCTCTCTCTCCGAGCCATTCACAGCTTCCTCACCCCCCTGCACCTCTCGCGTACACACCGCCTCCTTAGCCGATAAAAGATTATCGTAAATGCGTACGCGCGGCGAAAAACAGCGTGTGTGTGTGTGTGTTGTCTGACGCCTCTCTTTTCTCTCCCCCCCCCCACCCCTTCTTTCGACGCCTCAATCGGCCGCAAATTGTAAACAACCGCAACTTTTACCGCGATCTCCCCTCGATCGCTTTATTCGCGTGCTATGCATAACATATGATCGAATGTATGTATATACATATATGTCTTAAAGGACGAAGGTACATTATAATATGTGAAATCGTAATTGAAATTACGAAAAATCGCGATGATCGGTAGATTGGCGTAACATCACGATATGTCTTAAAGGACGAAGGTACATTATAATATGTGAAATCGTAATTGAAATTACGAAAAATCGCGATGATCGGTAGATTGGCGTAACATCACGATGATGACTCAATTATATCATATTATTATTATGTATACCCCTTTGCGAGCGACGAAACTGGCGCGCGCGTGCGGAAACGTCAAAAGTGCGACGATAATTAACAAGCTCGTGTAAGTTATACACTCGATATAATTATATTAATGAGGTGGATTGTAAGCGAAGCTCATCACCACCTGCAGGAGTTGCGGTATAACGATGATAATAAAGTGTGCATACACACACGGGTATGTATAATATGAGGGAAAAGGTGAAGCACCGCTGAGAAGAGGGAAGTGCGGAAAAAACTGCTCAATCGAAAGTAAACGGGGGAAGGGTGGGAGGGATTTACAGCATCGCGAGACAAACGCGTAATGGAGCTGTAATACGGAGGCGCGTACACCTCGGTAATTATATTCCGTTGGGCGTCGGTGGTGGCGGCAATAGCTCTATACACCACAACCGATGTACACATATTATATAGGTATGAGGATACGGGTGCCCTCTGTGTGTTTATGTATACCTATGTGTAGTAAGGGGGAGGGGGCCCTTCATCGCGATTCTCTGGAGTTTGAAGGTCGCGGAGGAGCAAACGAGTCCTTCCAAGGACAGAGCGCGTGCATGCGCCGAGTGTTTCTCTCCCTCGTGCCCCTATGTTCACTGTGTACGTATGGCTCCTCTATATACGTTTATTTTCTGGCTAGAGCCCCCCGCCATCGCTATATATACATGCCCACAGAGTTCATCCTCGCGCGAGAGCCGTAGGGCCATATAGGCGGGAAAAAGAATCTCATATATATATATATATATTATATGGTCGTCGTATATATGTATATATACAAGCTTTTCTGCACTTTAGTTTTTTGTTTTTTTTTGCAGCTTTCCAATGGGTATATATGGTCCCGTGTTCCCGGAATCGGCGCTCCCGGTGCACACCCTCGGCTCCCCCTCTGCAGTCTTAATTTCACCACCGGTCCCCCTGCAACTTTCGGCCACCTCCTCCTTCTCTTCTCATCTCTTCCTCGGCGCTCCTCCTGCACTTCTTCCTCTTCTTCTTTCTCCTCGTCGTTGTCGTCCTCGTCTCTCGATCTCGCTTCGGGGCCTCTAGCCGCGAATTAAGTCGTTATTTCGGCAGGTGGCTGGCACGCTCGTCTCGAAAGAGAGACGGAAGAAGCTCCGATGGAGCGTCGACCCTTTGCATCATCGTACCCACACCCATATACGCGTGCGTGTGCAAGAAACTCGGGGTAAAAAATACACGCTTTACCCCTCGCACCTGATTTCGGCCCTGGCAATCACGCACCCCCGTCCACTCGCCGGCTTGTTCAGGTGGCCCCAAGTGCATGCATATATATACTTCTCAACTTTTGCAATTAGATCAAGTTATAGGTCGTTATGTACGTATATATACGCGTCTTAAACGAGGCGGTTGCAGGTCCGCCGGCTAATCAGTCACGGGGCCGCTGCTGCCCTGGTTTACCCGAAATTGGCCGCGGGAAACGAGTTCCGCGAAGATGCAACAAATTGGGAAGCTTCATAATGTACGTATCTCGAAGGTGCAGTTTTTTACGGGTTGTATATATATATGTATACAACACGCACACACGTATTATAATTATATTGTGTAGAGCCGTATGGAAACAGAAGGAGAAAGGGCGATGTGAGTACTCGTGAGTATAATATACAAGTGCCCGTGTCTCATCCCCGGTGTGGATTAGACTTGAGGAGGAAAGAGAGCAAAACGAGGATATACTCGAATGCAGAAATGGAGGAGGTGAAAGAGGTGCAGCTAGCCCCCGTTGTGCATATGTGTGCATATCTTTCGAGCACGGACACTCCACTGGTGATATACAGGTATATACATACATATATACACACGTGGGCCCTCCGATGCTCGGGATCGTATAAGAGGGGCAAGTAAGTTACACGTTGGCTGCTGCTCTTATCTGTAAAGATCGAAAAAGAGAGAGAGAGAGAGAGAGTTGGGTTGGAGGGCCCACGCCATATTATACACCTCTATACGTATATAGGTATACGAGGTACCCAACACATGCATCGCAACAACGTCCCCGGGCCGGCCTCCTCCCCTTCGCATGCACGATACCTAACTCGAATGCCCAGCTCTTTCGAATAACTTTACTACCGGTTTCCACCACCCCTCCCTTGGCCCCTTACTCCTGCAGCTCCTCTCGTATACACGGCCCTTTTCTCTCTCTCACTTCTGATATGATTCTCTCGTTGCTCTGCTGACTCTCTCTGTATGTATGTGTACAGCATGACCATCCGAGCATTCGGATAACTCACCTCCCACGCCTGATGCGCATGCATGTACACCAATATGTGTAATATGACCACCGGTGCAACTGCTCGGCAACCCCGTTCCTTTCCTCCCCCGACGCGCGGGTACTTGCGTTATATTCGCGTTAAGTATTTGGTGTATGCATATGCACAAAACTACACCGCACTGCTCTCTGATGCACCAGCTTAGCGAGGAATTTCCTAGGGATTGAGTTATTTGCGCCGCAGAAGGGGGCAAGAGAGATACGAAGGAGAAAAGAAGAGGAGGAGGAGGAGGTGGAGGCCCCGCAAGGCATTAAGCTCGGCTTAATTTCTCCCGAGTTGTTGCTCCTTGGCTTTTTTTCCTTTTTTTTCCTTCTTTTTCCCCGTCCCTGATGTGCGTGTTGAGCTCTGCCACCGTTGAGTTACACTGCTACTGCTTTTGCTGCCGATGATGATTACAGGGAAGAACCGCAAGGGTAAAAAAGATAGCCGCCGTTGCAGCCGCTCGCTCATCGCATATATTGATTTAATGATTCGTGTAAAACGAGCAATCATTTGCGTGCCGGCCACATTTTTCCACCTTTTTACAACCTTACGTGTATACATATATTGTATACTAGGTACACGCGTGATGCCGAACCCTTGGATCATACATGCCGCGTGTATACATCTCCTCTTCCACGGCCCCTTTACTTTTTAGCTTCTTCCTCGACGACTCGCTATTTCCTTCGGGAATTATTAAAGAGCCAACAGCTTATTTATCATACACGTACATAAGTACACGTATGCATGTGCTCACTTGTAATCCAATTCAAAGGTGACATAACAACGCGACGGTACAACGACTACGTTTTTTTTTTGTATTCTTAAAAAAATGGCACATAATGGCACGATGCGAAGATAAGAAGAAAAAAAGGTAAAATTACTAAAAATACCGTGGGTTAACGAGTGTCCAATATACAGTATAGTACTTCACAGAAGGAAAATGTGTTGTGATGAAGAAGCACAGCACGGGACATCAAGTGGATTGCACAAACAAATGTGCGGGCGCTGCTTCGCGCATCGTAAGTACTTGCGGGCCTGTTGCAATAAGTATCTTATATATATATATATGTATTTATACACCATCAGTCAATGAAGAGACCGATTGAACTCGTCTCCTCCCTCGTCATCGGGCATCATTGGGTCATTGACCATCGGCTGTTTGTCCACCACCGCTATGATATCTATACGTACATACATATATGTGTGGCATAATCTGCCACTACAGCGAGATTTATACCGCCTAATACTCGAAGAGACGAGAGGCAAATTTTTCTCGAGAACAACGACTCTGCTTGTTCGAATTTGACGCTCGTGCGATCCATCGATTTTTTTTTTTTTTTTTTCTTTTCGCGACCGTTGATAATTATTTTCATTGCGCCTATACGCCGAACAATTTAATTACCGTCCCCGGAATCGTCGTTTGCCCCGCTTTCTGCGGCTATTACGAGAGTTGAAATTCTTCATCATCGTCGGGGCACGAGGGGCGCTCGATTGGTAGGTAATAATCGTAACTGACAATCGTGACGTTTTAAACGAACGATGTCAATGTGCGCAAGTACCTTTTTTTTCTCTCTCTCTTCCTTTTGCGCGTCGAACTGCAGCGTATTCAATTTCAACAGTGATTGAGAGAAAAAGAGGGAGGAAAAAAAAAGAAAAAAGAAAGAGAGTGATAAAAAGCAAAACAAACGCCGGCAGCTGATTGATAGCACATATTGAAATTAGCACGTCGAAGGGAGCGAGAAGATGGAGGGGAGGCTGCATTATTGGGAGTTTGTTAGCGGCTCTCTCGGCGAGGAAGAACGAGGAGAACGAGGAAGATTCTCTCTCGGTGTGGTGTGTGTGTGTGTGTGTTTGCACGCAGCAGCAACATCGACCGGACTACAGCTCAATCACTCTTCGTCTCTCTCTTCTCTTCTCTTCCTCCTTTGAGCTCTTCTTTCCTTCTTCCTTTTTTTGTTTCTCCACTTCTCCTCCTCCTCTTTCTTCGTTGTCTCTCTACCCCTCGACTTTATCATGGTCCTCTGGTGCTGTGTTGCTTCCTCTCCTTCTTTGTCGTCGTCGTCGTCGACTCCTTCTTTTATTTCGTCTTGGTGCAGTTTTCTTTTTCTCATTTTTTCATCGGCAATCGATGTCCCTCGTCGCTCCGGGCGAGTTTTATCTTGCATGATCTTGGCCTCTCCTCCCGGCTGCTGCTCCCGCAGGCCTCATGTGGCGTGCTCTAATGACGTCGGGCCCCAAACTCTTGGCACTGCGCTGATGCACAAGACCAAAGTCGACGACGACGCAAGGACAGGCAGCAAGAAGGAGTCGTCTAACAAGAAGAGCTGCCCTTTTCTACATGTATATTTATGCCTCTCCTTGCCTCCAATCTTCCTTCGTTTGTGCTTCGGTTCAGCTAAGGGTACCCCGTGCTCTTTTATTTTCTGATTTGCGTCGGAGCCCGCTTGTGTTTCACCTTGTACGTATACCTATACGTGTACATTGGTGTGGCGTGTCGTTAATTCGCGCGCGCAAAAGTTACTTCAACACTTATTACCATGTGGCCGCTCGATTGATACTTGTTGCGTCGACGACTGCGTCTGTATTATATATATATAGGCTCGGTCGGACGATTCAATTTCATTTTATACATGGAATATTTTACGCATCAGTTATGGGTGGGTATACGAAGCAAACTTTTGTCGCTTTGTACGTTTTAAAAAATTGTTGCTCCGTTCTCAAAGGGAGACAATGTTGCCACAAGGATAACAATGCCTTACGACATGTATGTTTATTTATTTGGTTTAAAATTTTTTGCAACTAATGTTGATTGTTATTTTGCCTCAAAATCCAATGTTCAATCATATTTTTTAATATTATTTAATTACATAAGTGATTCGTTGTTAACTCTACAAAAACTAAGGGGACGAGACACAGTCGATTGTGAAAAAATCGGTAGACCAAATTCTGATAACATGCCTTTCTTTATTAACTCTTATTATGTGGGTAGTGTAGTTAAGAAAATTGAAGTACTGTCAAATGCTTCGCTTCAATATCAATGCAAGTTATTTCATTTAAATAAATAGACTCGAGCCAACAATTACTCAATCAATCGAGTATAACATATTTCGGTATAGTATCGATAAAAAATCAAAGTCTGGTGATCTGAAATATCAGCAGGTATTTTGTTTCAAACATTGTATTTAAATTAAAAATATAATTTTTCTATCTTGCAGCAAAATCTATACATCCATCAAAAATAAAGATTTTCAGAAAAATGTTCTTTCCTGTTAGTACGTGTGTATGTATGTGCGCAGGCAATCACTCATACCCTCAAGTTCCCTCCTTCAACGAATTTATTTCATTCGGATAACTATTTTTCCTTCGTAATTGTATCGCATCGAGCGTACTATAATGTAAATTTACAGATTCGTCAGAAAAATTTTTATTGTTAACCTGATTTTTCTTTTCACTTACGATGGACACAATTTACAAATAGACATACTTGAAAAATCAACTTGAAATAATTTAACTGTAAAATAATTTTTTCTATTACTCATCGTAGGTTTAAAACTCTATTTAAGCATCGTAAGAATACATCATTCAAAAAAATGATTCTTTAAAAAACAGAATTACTTACTTGTCAACTGCCGAATAACGGTTGCAACGTATTTTCGAACGAAACAAGATTCCAATGATCATATCCCAACATTTGAAGTGAAAAAAAAAATCCCAATAACCTATACTAAAATTCCCCCATTGAGTCAAGTGTTTCCATTCTTATTGAATAAGTTTTATCGAATTGTCTCTGAGACAAGCGAACTACCAGAAAACCCCGAGAGAAAAAAAAAAGCCGGCGAAGGTCGCGGAGGGGAGACGCAGGGGATGATACTTCCCCTCCGGCGTCTGTATAGGCGCGCAGCTATAGAGAGAAGAGATGCAACAGGTACACATTAGTAACGCCCCTGCGAGCTCGAACCACCTGTTCCTGGCCTATCAAAACACACATATATGTGGACCTGTGTAGCCCGGCACCGGCCCTAATAAAACGCCTGGTTTATTGCGCACCGCCGCCACGCTACTCACCCACGGCAGTCAAACAACTGTATTTAGGCCCGTTTTCGGTAATGGCCCAACGATTGACTCTTTTACCTGTCAATCTCTTGAAAAGGGGGAAAAAAAAGGCAACGACGAGAGCTTGCGACCTCCGAAACAATCGATGAGGATCCACACGCGTTCCCGAAATCACGAGCTTTCGGCCCCGAAATGATCGTACAGGTACGCGACCCTTCGTCTGTGACGTGTATATATCGGTATATATATACACATACACTATTATCTCGGGGCTGAATAAAAGATAGTGCTGGCTCCGTGAGTGGCTGCATCTCCCTTCTCGACTTCCAAGGAGGCTGCAGCCAGAGAGTAGAGAGCCGATCTATACCTTCATCTTTCATTCGTTATCGGGCGGGCATCTTCCCCCGGATCTGGCTCCTCTTTCTCTCTCAATCGCCTCGCATCTCCCACAGCTCACACCATCGCCTTCCTCACCACCCTCCTCCTCCACTGCAGTCGATGCCCGTATTCCGTGTATACGTATATATATATAACGTGTGCTGGCTATTATTGGCTGGATGAGAGAGAAAGAAGACGCCTTCCGTCTATGTGTACTTAGTTATACATAACTTGTTGTCGCGCCAAAACACTCTCTCGAGGGCTCCGGTTGCTCAATGCGGCCGAGTGATCGGTAAATTGCGGCACAGGGGCGCCCATACTGTGAGATTGAAAAATTGACTTTCGAGAAGAAGAAGAAGTTGTTCGACATCCGCTGTATGGTTTTCCCGACAGCTTTCTTTCTCTCTCTCTCCCTCGGTGTCGATTGCTGGCGTGGCTGTACAAATTACGGATAACACGTCCACGCGCTTCGAGCACTGCTCGCGTGTCTCCGGAATTCGTACGCCCTATACTACCCATATTTTTGTTTCCCCGATGTCATATATACATATACTTTTTATCGGGGGCGTTGTGTGTACGCGCTATTCCATCGCCTCCTCCGATGGAGTAACATCTCGGCGTGTGTGTACATATTTATACACATAAATGCGCTCCGAGCTGTCAAACACTTGAGATTTCGAGCTGCGCGTACCTTATAATATTAACCCAAGCGTCAATATTTTCGTACCCCAGGTCTCTCTCGCGCGCCTCGTACATCACTGCAGTGTACGCCTTGTTATTTCAATCTTGTTTTTTTTTTTTTTTTTCCATCTCATCATCGTTGTCTCGTCTCGCGTCTACTGCTACTGCCCGGCACGTTAAACCGTACGGTTTGGGCATTGCTTCTTCTTCTGTTTTTTTTTTTCATACTCTCGATCGTCCACGTATATATACGCCGGTGTTTATCTTGGCGATGCCAGGGCTTTTTAAAATTTTTTTATTTTTCGGGTGGCCCTGATTGTTCCGTTTGGAAACGAATGTACCTCCTCCCTCTCTACGTATTTAGCACATGAGTGTGATGGACCACTAGAAGGAGAGCATGATTTTCTCTCGGTTTTAACGTTACAATATTTTGACCGCGTCGTGACTTACCCAACGGCTCGAAGCTAAAACAGCGTGTGTATAATATATGTACACGGACAATAGCCCCGAAAATATATTACGCGTATTTTCCCCCAATGAAAAGTTGAACCTCGGAATATTTCAGTCGAAAGTGGGCTCGAGGAGAAAGAAAAGGTGTACCTGTCGTAAGAAAAAGTAGCCGAGGTAAGAAAAAAAAAAAAAAAAAAAAGTAACGGAGAAAACCAAAAAAGAAAAAAGAAATAAAAGAGAGATAAGTCGCGTGGGAGAAGCGAGGAGAGAGAGAGCGAACAAGCGAGCATAGAAAAATGAGAGAAGGTATATGGAGGGGGAGAGGGGGGGGGGAGAAAAAAAAGGAGTAAGTATGGATCCGCGAGCTTAATCCTGATTAATAATATAACTGCGGGAGTCATGCCGAGCTAAAGGGGGACAACCGCCTCCTCCTTTTTCTATACGCTTACCTGTATATACATAATATAGGTGCGCGTGTTGGCCGGGCAACAATTTGAGTGACCGCTCTGCCGCAGTGTTGTGGGTTGTTTTGTTGCTGCATGCATTACAATGTGGTCGCATAGGCAATCGCATGATAAAAACAAAAAAAAAAAAAAAAGGTGCGCGCGCGAGGCTCGGGTGAAAAATAAGGCGCATCTGTTGCACGTATGTTATGTACAGCTGCGACTTGTGTGTGTGGAAGAACACGACGCGGAATGCCTAAGCAGCTTAGCTTGGCGTGCATTATATATATACGCATGTATGTATGCACCTGTGTGGTGTACAGGGGCCCATGATGCCCCGATGCCTAGATTGTATATACATATATATGACTCTGCTGCTGGCCGAGAGACAGAGGCGCGACACTAATTCCTCAACTCAACTCCCCGTCGGCGACACTACTCCCGCGCGACGCTTGTCACATATTAACTTAACTTCTTAATACCCGAGCGTGTGTGTCCGCACGCTTACGTCTGCCTACATCGTGTATTATATTGTAACGTTTAGACGCGCAAAGTCCCTCCTCCCCGAGAGCCCTCTTCACTCTATATACACGATGTATGTATACACATATATGTGTGTATGTATACGTGCATTCCTCTTTATCGCGCCCTGATGCTCTTGGGGTTATTTTTGGCCTCGTGCACCGCGAAACTGGTCGTCAGCGACTCGGTAGTCGTCATAATCTTTGGTAATCTCGTCCCAAAGTCATCCAAAACACGGCTCTTTTTTTTTTTTTTTTTTTTTTTTTCCACGGGATTAAGAAAAAAAAAAAAAAATGTTTTGGCACGGATTAAAATTGCCAAAGCCATTTGTACGACACGTGCGTGAGAAAGAGATCGAGTTTCGATCGAGGTCTGGCCCTGGCGAATCCTTGCCCTCGGCCAAATAAATCTGCGTGCACGTATAACGAGAATCCAAGTGATACCGGTTAAAAGCGCAGCAGAGATGAAGCTAAAAGCTGCCGGCTGCCTGTATACATATATACATATCTCCTCCTCTTTCTCCTCCCTCTAAAGCACGCGAAACCGAGCAAATATAACCGAGGCTCCGGGGGCCCTCCCTTTTTTAGTGTAGATAAGTAAATATAGCAGCAGAAAAGGGAAAAGACGAAGCAGAAGAGGCAGCACTTTGTCAATGAGTCCTTTGCGTTGCTGCTGGCTTCCTCTCGGGCCGGCAACCCGTACATATGGTATTATAAAGCTTGTTTGTCCAAGATAAACACATTTCGTTTACACGCGAGAGAAGGTAATCGCCGTGTCCTGCCTCTCTTTAACAAGCTGCTGGCGATGCTTGTATATGTACATACACCTACCGAAACTCATACGCCTATACTTGATTGCTTGCTTGCTTTTTCAACCCCGCAGTGCAAATAATGTAATTAGGTATGCGCGTATACGGGGTCGGGGAAATAAACAAACTCTTTTATTCGCTCGTGATTCTAGTGGCATCGGTTAATCGCAGCTCCGGTAGAATCGGTCGTGGGGAAGAACTACTCGCTTGGAGGGGCGCTTGGGAATATTTGAGAGGGGGAAAAGGGGGCGAGCTCGAGTAACCCGAGATGATGTTTGCGCGAGGACAACATTTGTCGTGTGTGTGACATCTCGTTGTTCGCGGATACTATATATATGGCGCGTAGGTTACATTATAATATTATATACACACACCGCGTGATGTGTACCTACTTTGGAAAAGGAGTAAGGTATACATGTGTGATACACGAGCAGGTGCAAAATCGGACACGTGGCGAGAGTATATAATGTATATATAGTGTGTACAATATACATATATACATATATACCAAAGACGGGTTGCGTGTGTGTGTTGGCCTTCGATCAACATTGCCACGTCGGTGCAGGCGCTTCCGAGGGAGCGCCGCCACTTGTTTCGCGCTGCCGTGTCTTTTGCCTCCTCTTTTTTTCACTTCCCTGCCTCTGCTGTTGCGCCACCTTGTCCCTTCCTTCCGTCTCCCCCTTTGCTACCCTTCCGCGGACGACCTGCAGCCCCTTTGTACCTATATACTTTTATATAGCCTCTCTCGCTTCTCTCTAATAATTGTATTAACAGTGAGCTCGCGCGCGTCTTTTAACCATTGCTCCGACTTTGCGGCAATAATTGTGTTCTCCGACCCGAGGCTGACAATGGTGAATTTTTTTTTTTTTTTTTTTTTTTCTTTCTTTTCAGGTTCAAGACAAGAGGGTCGATTGATCGAGTTGCCGAAAAACAATAGTCAACTTTTATAATATATAATAATCATTTTAGTTGACCTTTGAAAGAAAGTCACGCGCATCTTAATATTAACATCACGTAATACGATAGCACAACAACCTTGCATACATATTTCGTTGTTTCTGTATCAATAAGAACATCGCGAGTATCATTTTTTTTTTTCTTTCGTAACGCGTGTCTCTGATGTTCACGTGAGTATATTCACCACATTTTTCCGTAAATGTTTACGTGCAGGACCTTTTTCACCCCCACACGATTTTTTTGAAGAGCAATTCTGAATTTCAAGCATACGAAAACGGGCCAACGATGCCTTCATAATGGCACTCTGTGGCATTTTCTTTTGGCCGTCTAATGGGTTGTTTCTTTTTCGTCTCTTTCCCACGACTTATTGTACAGATAGAATTTTTCTCTCAAAATTCCTAGTGGATTACCGTCATTATTGTTTTTTCAGCCATATTTTCCCTTTGCAATCAGTACATAATTATTCTCATTTCCATTTCAGGGTTTCTTTTTTTTCTTTCACTTTCCCCTACTTTGCAGTTTTCTTTGTCTTTTTTTTTTTTACCGTATAGCTACGGGAGGATTATCCGCTTGTCCCCTATTCAACTTTTTCGTCGTTCTACCCGCGCGCCAAGATTTCACCTGTAGAACCGAGGAAAAAGATTGCGAGGAAAATTCCGAGAAAACCCCGCCCTCAAACAGCTGGCGTCAAGGTTGCATTTTCCAGCGAAAACAGAGTGTATATATACGCACAGCAGAGAGATCGTGACCCTTTGAGCGAAATGCTTCCGTCACCACCACTCAGCTATAACGACTGTTTTGCCATTTTTTCTTTCTTTTTCCTTACTTTTCTTTTAAAGATTGTAACAGCGTAAAAATTATCATTGACAATTTTTTTTCTTCCTAGATTTCTTGCACACTGCAAGACACAACACTGTATCAATCATGCTCACAACTGTGTTACATTATAATTGCTTGTTTTACACGTTTGAGAAAATTAGTGGCCATTCAACATCGTAAATCAAACGAAAGCTTGAATCGTAGTAGTAGACGATAAAAAAAAATGTGTGAAAACCCATGAAAAGTTGACATTTAGTGTCAAAGCCACAATCACCGGGTCGACGATTGGTGGAGTTTCCGATTCGTCTTTGGTTTCAAAGTAAGGAGACGAAGATCGCCAAGCGAGAGAAGGAGGACGGAAAATGGGTATACCGCGCGCAGCTCGTGTCGCGTGTTTATAGCACCGTCGAGTATCCCTTTCCCCATAACAATACCGCATCGGGCGACGTTGCGTACGAGAGATAAAAATAGACGGTATCGAATGAAAGGCGATCAAACGAAGCGACATCGGAAACGCCAAAGCGAGACAAAACACAATTTCGCGGCTTCATCAACGACTGCTATACATTAATTCCCGCCTGACTTTGGCTGCTCCGCAAAGCTCCGCGCACAAAAACGATCGACCTACCGATATACATAATATACCCATGCCTACGAGCTCGCAAAATTATTGCCAATTGCAGCAAAAGGGGGGTAGGGGGCACCAGTGCTACACATACACAGAAGAACGGAATTCGAATGGCCGGGAGGTGAAATTGATGCTAGCGTCGCTGATTATCTCGGCGCGGGTATCTTATTACCCGCAGCTTATAATTCACTGATAGCGAACTACGGAGCTCTCGAGCGTGTGTGCATGTCCATACACACGCATGCAGCGGCGGCGGACAATTAAAAAACCAAAGAAACCCGCGGGTTTTTCATTCTTTCCTTCCCGGCCACATGCACACATTGGAGCTTTTTTGCTCGATGAGCTTTCAGCTACGGGTTCGAATTTGGGGTGGGGGGTGGGAGGTATTTTATTTTACAAGGAAGAGAAAAAAAGCGTTGTACTCACGAGTGGTGGTGTCCCGGGTGATGGTGGTGGTGGTGGAGTTGCTGCTGCTGCGGCTGGTGGTGGTGGTGGTGGTGGGGCGGCGGTGGCGGTGGCGGGCCGAGGCTCTGGTGCGGGGGGTGGGCGGCGTGGAAGCCGGCAGCCAGAGCCGCGGCGGCGGCGTGGTGCTCCCAGGCGAGGGCGGCCGCGTGGTGGTGCGGGTGGAAAGCCGAGGCGGCCGGCTGGTGCGGGTGAAAGCCGGCCGCCGCGTGAAAGTGCGGATGCGGTCCCGGGTGGTGGGGCGGTGGGGGCGGCGGCGCCAATAGGGAGAACACCTCCTGGTGGTAAGCCACTTCCTTCTCCGGCATGGCGCTCCTGTTCGGCGCTCTTCGATCAGGACCCTCTCCGACGGCGGCTCCACATAACAACTATGTACTTACATGTACAACAACTGCGCGGATCGAAACGATTAATTGAGTATCACGCGGAACCCCACGTCGATCGTATAGCACTTTTTTCACCGATTACCGATCTCTCACTGCTTTTTGACGATTAAATGACGATACCCCCTATGGATCTCTCTCGTACGCGAGTACACCACCGTATTATATTTATACGTATAACAATGTACAATAATATTTTGCACTTGACGGTCCAGGCTGGCTTGCCCAACGCGAAATAAGTACCAATGTAAATCTCACTGTAATATTATTCGATGGAAAAAAAATGGTCTAAGGTATGAAGAACAGAAATGGAAACGACGATGGTAACGGGCACTAAGTACTTATTGCTGGTCCCGCGATCGCCGACGACTATATTGCGGCTGCTGGGGCGCTACTGAGGCGAAAACACACAAGAGCGACATAGAGCGCGAGTGCGCGCCGCTCTCTCTCACTCACTTTGTGTGAGCTTGAGCTTACCCTCCCCTCCCTTAGCGCTGCTGGTGGTGGTGCTGCTGGTGGGCGTGCAATTGCCGCGGTGGCGGCAGCATGGAGGAGAGTCGAGACGAGAGGCTTGGTGATGCAGCCGGGGCCGGCCATCGCTGAGCCTCTCCCTCGAGGGTGCGGGTAAAGGTGGGGCGGAGGAGAGGACGATCGGAGGACTCTGGACTCTCACGTGTATAGTTCTGTTATACTCGGTGTGGGTACCCCGGAGTAAGCGAGGCGAGGGGAAGAGCGCGTGTCAGTTCGACAACTCAACTAGCCGCCAGAGGAGGCTATCCCCACCGCTATGTCGCTTTTACCGCCCCTCCCGCGCTCTCGCACGCTCGGTGTATACACAATGTATACGTATATGTGCCAATGGAGTCCTCCGTGCACCTTAAAAACCTTGCCGATCTAGCTTCGCGACCCTGCGTGCACACAGTCACGAAGCTCCTATACCGATCAACCGATATATAGGATGATCGGTGGTACAAGGTGTACCTATATAAATATTCTCTCTCTCTCTTTTTTTTTCTTTCCCTCCGTATTATATATACCTGATGTCTACCTGATGTAAGCTTATATATACATAGCTCCTTCGGAGGTGTAATCGTGTAGGCATTATATTATATTATGCACAGACTCGCCGTGTTTTTCACAGTTGTTCTACCTGCTAATAGCCCCCCGAGACCGCGGAGCGCTGTAAAAGTGTAATTAAAAGCGATTATCTGAGCCGTAAAAATTCCAACGGCTTCTCCGTCGTTAAGTCATATATATATTATATATACATCAGTATTCCCATCAAAGTAACACTTTCGTCAAAATAAAAATTTCTTTCAACAGCGGTAATACGCTGCACGAATATACGTACAAATATATTTACGCGGGGGGTAACGTTTCGTTATGTTTGGAGACAAAAATGTTAAACAAACAATCGGATTATTCGAGCAACGACAAAGACGCACGCGAAAAGTATGCGCGTTGGATTTACAACCGGCGAGAAGAATGGAGCCGATTAGCAACATTTACCTGTTAAGCCGTGGCCTGAGAGTACTTATATATTGTCGGAGTGACGATTTTTCGGTAAGCCGTGCATAGGTACACGGGATATAAGGACGGTTATTGTTTCGCAGAATTCGAAAGTATAGACGCGAAACCTATGTACAATACATTCTGCCGCATAATGTATACCTGCGCATAGGGATGCAAACGCCGAGAGTGTATGTATGCACGGGGATGCCCCCGCTGGGCTCGGGGGTATTGTTCCCTTCTCCTCGGCCCTTTTGGAAGGTAGATTTTTGAATACCCAATATATGGGCGTGCACCCATAACCGGGTATATACCTTGTAAAGGAGCGCATTGTCGCGTTAAAAAGGTGCGTCAATCGGATTTGCCTCGAATTTTCCGGTGCTCCATTGTCGGTGGTAATCGGCACGATCATTGCCAGTTGACGCGTCGATTTTTTTTTTTTTTTTTTTTCCCTACATTTGGGGGAAAAGCGAAAAATCAGAGAAATCCGAACCCCCACACATGTGGCTCATCCGCGCAACCCACCGCCAGTTATAATATTACACTTACGAGCAATGTGGCGATGGGCATGATGTTATTACTTCCCCCCTCGATGCCACCCGAGATTTTGAGGCCCCGAAAGCCCTTAAGTAGCAATTTCCGCTGCCCACCCCCGGTCCTCGACGAGCTTTCTACGAAGCGCAGCGAAGACAGCCAGAATCTCGGTAAGTGTACCCATCACGCGCATCCCTCCTTGCACCGACGACCGGTCGCTGTCACTTGGTTGTATTTTTTCTTCTTTTTTTAATCTCATTTGTTTTTTCCTCCCTCCCCCGATTCTTCCTACTCCCGTTTCTCACGACACCATCGACTCTTGTTGCTCGAGCGGATTTATCAATTTGTATATACATATATACTCGTGTACCATTGCAATGGACACTAAGTTTGACGAGCGCACTGTATGTAAGTACAAGAGCAAACAGAAGAAGGACAAAGGAAGAAGAAAAAGAAGAAGAAGAAGGGATGAAATTAAGAAAAGGAGGAAGTACGAATTGCTACGTGGGAGGGAGGGAGGGAGCTTTGCTGGAGTTCGCATTATAGAGCCATTAAGTGGTCGCTGGCTCGTTGCGGTTGTCCTCGGCGGCGGCCGAGATATCTTCCCCTACTTGTCTCTCTCTCTCTCGACTCCCATGCAGAGTCCCATCAGCCGAGCCGATGCTCCCTCTCGTCGGCGCCTATATAGCACCTAATTACTCTATCCCGGCGACGACACACGTCCACACGTACGCACCTACCCCTCCGTAGCGCTTCTTCTATATATTATCTATACGTATACCTCGTACATGTATATTTTTTACACGTATATATACCCACAATTCCCTCCCTGAAGCTGACGTTGGGCTTGCTTTTTTTTTTTTTTTTTTCATCGCGCGCGGACAGCATCGATTGGCCGGTCGGGCCGATCAAAGCGAATAGCTAAACCGCAGCTAAATCACACCCAGTTCGGACGATCATTATTCCTTTCTTTCTTCCTTACCCTCCCACCTCCGCACCCCCTTGGCTGCTCATCTTTTTTCATATATATACACACACGGAAACTGTCCGCGCGTGCGATGCTTTCGGGTTTCGAGAATTCAAATCTATCCGCGACTCTCTTTCGTGTATACGATGCGACGTACCCCGCGTAAGAGTAAAATGAACGCAAAATGAATAGACGAAAGAAGAAAAAAAAAAAAAAAAAATCGGCCCGTAGTGCCCCCACATCGCACGAAGCCGTTAATTTCGCCGATATGCTCCGTTTTGCATATATACGTGTGTGTGTGTATATAATATAAATATATACACATGCCAAAAATACCATATATAGACGCCGGATGAATTCTCGGAAACAACTGCTCGGCAGCACATAAATTAGCAGTCACCATCACCGGGCAACCCGGTTTTATTTCGACTATATATGTATATACATATGTACGTAGGTATATGCTTGCGCGCGTGTATAGAGTTACCCCTCGAGAAGGAGAGCTTAGATCGTGAAAGCGACCGATGAGCGTTTCGCGGATATGTGCCGAAACCGCGCTCTCCCGTCCCATACTCCCGCGTATACAGGGTATTATAATATAATACTGTCGTCGCAATACTAGCTGTATCCTGATGTACGTAGTGTAACCTCGTATGGGTCCTTTTCTCTTTTGGTTTTATTCCGTTTGGTGTATATATAAGTATACACAAGACAAGCCATGATGCGACCGCGCGAGAAAACGTCCGGGCTTGTAATACTCTACCACCGTAGTCGTCGAGAACTCATCAACCCCGAGGCCGGTGGACTCGGCAAAAAGTGCTCGGGTACTTATAAGTACTTACCTGATGGGTGTGCACACAGGCATCATAGGTGATGCTTGTGTATATATTATATACGTATCAAGCGCGCTCGGGTCCGGCGCGCCGGGAGCAAAAAAAAAGCGCAAGATGCTGTGTCTCTGATGTGCAGTGTACGTATATATATATATACACGCCGAAGCAACACTCGGTGCATACTTGCACAGGGGTACATATATGTACTCAAGATGATGATGCTGCTGCACTACATGTGCGCACGTGTGTAATATGTGTGTGTACGTAGATATATATGTGCCGGAGGCCAAGGGCCACGACATTATTATATATACCTACCCGAGGAGCATCAGCGACAGCCGAGCTGGCAACATCGCGCTTTTTCTCTTTTCTCCGTCTCTCATCTTCTTCTTGAGCTCGAGCTCCCGATGCTGATGGTGCAGCTTCTCCTTTGCTCCGTGTGGCTTGTACGCGATCATGCCGTGTATACAGCGGCACGGTAGGTACCTCTACGTATGTGTAAGATACTTGCACAGCATCCAAACCCTCTCTCTCCCTCTCTCTCGATCGCGTGTAGGTACGCGCGATTCTCTTCACGCGAGAGTGCCTCTTATCTTTATCCTCCTCCTCCTCCTCCTCCTCCTCCTTTACTTCCTACTCCTTTTACTTCCTCTTTGCTACGTGTACATATACACAGATATATATATATACATATATATATGTGTGTGTACATATACTTAAACCTTACAACATCCCTGTACCAGCATATGTGCGTATATATATGGTGTATAGGCGTGTACTTACACGATCATGCCCTGCTATACCTACAAGCGCGATCGGCAAGCCGCACGCATCTTGTTCCCATCCTCTCCTCCTCTCGATATAAATTAAGTCGTCCCCCTGGTTATACGCTTATACGTATACATATATATACGCGTTACCATGTTTATATTCGTATAATATACAATTCGATTGCATTTTACCCTGGGTGTGTTTATTATTTATTGTTTATTTGCCTTTCGTGCAGGAGTATAATATTCATGATCGAGGCGCCGATTTATTTACCGATCCGACTACCGATTTTTCACGCTCAAAGTGGAGGGAACGTGGCCGTAACGAGCAAAGCGGTACTTTATGTATGTGTATACTTTCGTCGAGAGTAACTCAAATCTCTACACGAAATATCCTCGGCTGCCGTGTGTATCGTTGTTGTATACGGTGTCGCTCGTGCGTGAGGCGCGAACGAGGCCCGTCCAAGCAAGAGAGAAGACGATTTCGGAGGAGACCCCCCCCCACCCTTTTATACTTTCAGCTTTACTTGCAAATGAAGACATTATATCGAGCCCGAGACTTTTTTTTTTTTTTTTTCATCTCTTCCTCTCGCTCTCTGCCCCTCCCCCGCGTCCTTCCCTGCGCGTTCAACTCGTTCGCGCGCGGCTGCCTCAGACGAGATCTCTCCTTTTTTTTCTCTCTTTCTTTTTTCTCTCATTCCTCTGCTTCCTCCGATTCAACGCCACCTTTGGCATACCCGTGCTCACACACGCGCGCACTTTATGAATATTTATTTATACACCCATACATTTTACCCAATACCCATACACGTGTATATATGTAAGAGTCGGAAGGCGCGATTGCTTGAACGCCCGCCGCTCTCGTCTCTGCGTTTTTCGTCGCCCAGTTGCCGTTATTCGGTTAGTGTGGGATTTTAGGAGCGAAAGAAGGACCCAAAAGGGGGGGAGATGAGAGCCGAAGCAGGTTGCCGGTGTGTATCATCTCATCTCGGCTGGCCATGGTATATGCACACACATATGTATATAAATATATACAGAGAGAGGAACGGCCGAGAGTGAGTTAGCAAGTTCCCCTCTCGCTCCCTCCCCCCCCCCCCCTTGGTCCATTGGGTGGAAAAAATAATTGATGCTAGGATGACTTTATGGCTTTTCGATACTCACGCACAAAACAGACCGGATGACTTGTTAATTTAGATATTCTTCTCGCTGCCGCTGCCTCGCTCGCTCCCGCTGGAATGTCGGAACGCCTCGATTATTTAAACACGTCTCTCGGTTTTTTTTTTTTTTTTTCCTCTCTCTCTCTTTCACCGCGCACGCGAGCGCGTCCCAAAGTTTTCGTTCGCCACATTTTTTTTTATACAGGTATGGCCGTACATATACCGGTCCAGGGGGGCTTTCCTAAATGTATATATACCTACGCTTTTTACCGATTGCGTACCGAGTAATTTGGTTTTCGGACAATACAAGCGTCTGACTGCCATTGAAGGATCGATCGACTGCGGCATCGATTCGTCACAACTCCTTGCGAGAACACATGACCCAGACAATCGCTTTTATTTCGTTTCGTTGGTCCGTCATTATCTATGGTTATGGGAGATCAGGCAGATAATAGGAGTGAGGTATACGAGTACTCGAGTGCTCAAAAGATGGATGATGATTTTTCCACGTGTAATTTCGGTTCGTGGCTGTCTGACTGGTGTACGCAAAGTAAAAAGGTTCAAGTGTACGTAAAATATGATTAAAATATGATTTATAGTTTCGGTTTTCGTTTTTAAGTATAATTTTCGATAGTTACGTGGATGATTATGAATGGAGTGAGCCAACAGTGTACTAATGAGGCCTGGGTGACATTAGCAAGTTAAAATTGGCGAGATAAAATTACAACTGATCGATTGGCGCGTCTTTGGAAATCAAAGCTTTTTAGTGTGCGAGTGCCTTCGATCGCTTCAAAATTTTTAAGGTGCATTGATTTCGATTTTAAAGTCAAGTGGACGAACGAGAGTGAATGGTTACTTGACGATTAGTGGAAAAAAAAAACGCATCGAAAAAAATAAAGAGAAATTCTCATAAATTTTCCATGGGATTTCAGCCCATCGGCGATCCCTTGAAAGTCTCTTTGGCTTAAAAGCTAGCGCAGTAACTTATGCGCCATATAATTAATGCTTTCTTGGAACGATGAGATGATAAAAATTTAACGGAAAGGTTTCTTTCACGAAAAAAAGATTTGCATGTATTACAGAAATTGTGAATTTTTCTGAAACTCTGCAGACATCTTGTTCAAATCATCGAGTAGCCACTCATATTTTATGGAAAAAAAAGTACTAAAGTCTACTTGAAAACTTCATAATCAACTAGAGACAAAATCAGTTAAAATAATTTATTTGTTGGACAAACTCTATTTTTCGTGGGAAACCAATTTTTTGCGAAGGTTCAGATGATTAGTTTTGTAATCGTATAGTCGTGACTTTTTGGATGCCATAAATTTGAAAGATCATATAGTTTTAACTGATATTCATAAAGTTTTTATACCGTTAACACCATAATATTTTTCATCCAAATTTTGCAGAGTTTTTAGTTGTAGGACTGTAAAGAATTGATCTATATTTTAAAAATTAGGTTCGTAAAAAAAATTTCATGGACTGAACGATAATTTTTGAGAGAAAATACTTATTAAGCCTTAATTCGGTGAAGAAAATTCGAGAGAAAATTTGTTGTACTACTATCGTGCGCCCCCTTTACTCATCTTAGCTCCTTGATGTATAAATAATTTTTTCAATGTTAAAACTTTGAAAACTCCAATTTTTATTTATCCACTCGACGATTATTTATTATTAGAATACAAAAACTGTATGGAATTCAAATGAGTATTTCTTTAAGAAAGTATACTACTTAGTAGCGTATTTTTAAGTGTGTTCGTAACGGGTCTTGTGTAAGCAGATAAAAAAATACTATGTCTATAAAATACAGAAAATTTCGAAGTAATTTTAATAATAATAATTAAAATTTGTGCTTTAATTTGTCGAATGAACAATGAATAAAAGAAAATTATTTATATTGTTTATTTATTGCCGCATACTACTTTATACATAAAAAAAATAGTATACTTTTCATTTTTATTTTTTCTAAAGTTATGCATGTACCCATTCGTCATAAATATATAAAAAACAAAAAAATTCTTATGAAATTCTTATTGCTGTTGCTTTAGTCCCAGCCACAGTTGGAACGGTTTTTATTTTTTTCCACTCAAATACGTATTTACAATTCACCTTATCTATACCTGACTATCTGCCACACAATTTCAAGCAAACATTTAATGGCACCTTATTAAAATATTCATCCTAAAATGATTTATCATTATTTTTAAAAATTAACATTACGATATTCGCTCAAAAGTTTTATCAGATTTCAGTTAAGGCCATAATTTAAAATCTCTATAATTGGATTTTGCAAAATTCTCTCTCGAATAACACTCGTGCGATTTAAATAATCAGATTCCACTCGATTATTTCGTAACGTTAGTTTCATAGCCATAGCGCTACGTGAATAACGGAAATAAAAAAAGTTTCAGCACATATGAGCTCATGTCATTCAATATGACCATAATGTACGCCAAATGGTTAAATATGTGTTGTTTTTAAATTTGCCGGTACTCGATGATAGTAGGTAAATACATAGATATTATATATGTAATATACTTATAGTTCCAATGTGTGCCAGGGGTTCTTTGAAATAGACTCATCATCGTGCAAAATAGAGTAAGAGGGGGAGAGAAGTGATGCTGGACAAAGAGGATGGAGGAGGTAGGCAGCGGCAGGAGGGAGGAGAAGAGATGAAAGGGAGAAGTGGGAGGAAAAAAAGGAATAAAGAAATGGACGGCCGGGCGAAATGAAACGAATAAGGGAAAGGGCGGTCGGTCGCGGCAGCTTTACTTGCAGCCTCCCGGGAGGGCTCTGGTGGGCATGAGCGCGGTGGGATGCTGCGCCGCAACCGAGCGAGAGGTGCAAAAAGAGCGCAAAAAACGCTCGAGAGAGAGAGAGAGAAGGAAAAAAAAAAAAAAAGACGCGAAAGGAAACCCTTTCTCTCTCTCTCTCGCTCTTTCTGAATTTCCGTACCACCAGTAGGCACCTATAACCACCTGCAGTGGGGGTCCAACCAATAAGAGCGCCCTTTTCTTCTCTCTACAGACCTTTTATTCTCTTCAACATGGTGGTACTCTTTATACAACAACCTACATGCATACACATACAGCGCGTTGCTCAGGTGTGCTCTCCCCCACTCTGCGTTTCTCTTCTCATTCTACTCCTCCTTGCCCCTCCTGCTCTGATGGTCTCCTTTTCTCCCCTGTACTACCATATACCTTGAGCTTTTTTTTTTTTTTTTTTTTTTTTTCCTTCATTTATTTTTATGTCTTTTTACTCGCTGCTTTGCGCAAGCAAGCCTGTCTTTGCCTCTCATCCTCCGCCTCTCTTCATCTTTTTCTTCACTCTTCAACGCCCATACGTCTCTATCGCCTATACCTAGCCATATTATAGGCTGCCCGCGTCTCTCTTTAGCTCTCGCAGCCCCGAGCCGGATATACACGAGAAATTGTTGTGTCTCCTCTTTTTTTTTCACATTTATCGCTTCTTCTCATTTTTTTTTTTTTTTTTTTTTTGGGAGGGAATCACCAAGATTTCGGATATGCGCATATACATTGACGTCACTTTTTCCAGCAACTTTTCGATTCCCAGCTCTGCGGGAGCTATCGTATGTACGGTGGGGACGTTTCTTCCTTCAATTTGTTGGTATGGATACACGGGCAAAAGTCACAATTATTGCGCGTTAATTTGTCAGGGGGTTATTTTCGAGTGGACACGCTCGGGCTTAGGACGTCCCCGGGGGAGGGCGACAACGAGCAGAGGGTCTCGGCGGAGAATTAGCCAGGACAAATAGCGGCGGCAAACTTGGCACGTTGCGCGGCGCCTCTTGGTAATAGCCGTACAACACAACCTTCGTCGCTTCGGCGGGCCTCCCTCTTTCGTCCCCTCACTCGTGGACGGGTAAGCTCTCCCGAGCGCCCGTGGGAAAAAGGACACTTAGCCCCGTGCCGTTGGTTATACCTGTATATGTATATACATACTGCCTCTCACCCACATCATCGCCGGTATAACCACCGAAGCATCATCCGTCTAATGCGTTATACGCTCTTTCTCTCTCTCTCTCTCTCTTTGATTTATCTACCTTAAAAATCGATTCGACTCTATCTTTCACGTTTTCGTTGGGTCGAAGTCACTTTTAGTACGGGTGTACGAGTGTGATATTCTACGAAGAGATTCTTGGTTTCCACGCATGCTTTTGGGAATACTTTGATATTATAATTGAGTAGGTAACGCGCGACACACTTTTTTTTTTTTTTTTTTTTTAAAGTATTTTCAAGTTTTTCGACGCATAATTTCACGCAAATGGCCGGATGTCTGGTTTTTTTTTTTATTTTGTTTTTCCCGAATTTCTGGACGGATTAATTATTTCACAGCGTTTGGCTCAACATGGGTTTTCTCCTTGGTTCGAGTTTAGAAAGGTTTGAATTAAGAAAGGTGTCGTTTCTACGGCAAACTTGTTGGCCGTTGAGCAAGAGTTCAACCGAGTACCAAAACAGCAGTGCGGATAACACCATTCAAATCAAATCAAGCGATGATTTACATATGATTGCATTTACATTGTTTTAAACACGAAGCAATCATCATTATTATAATGCATCAATCTCCATCGTAGGCTTTATAAGTAGTTGTTTTGTTAACGGTTTTCAAATCTTTTTTACCACCTGTATATGTTTAGAAGATCGAAACCCTGTTTTCTTTTTCTTTTTCTATTTTTTTCTTTTTCTATAATAATACTAATCGATTTTTGTACAAAAATGATACTACGACTAAAGTAAATTTTCTTGACTAAAAAAACTCCTCTTCCAAGTTATACGAGTACTATTCCTCTACAGGATAGAAAAATGATTGGGAATTTTTTTTAATAAGTAGTGGAAATAAGAGTATTTCATCAATTTGCTTTCACTTCTGAAATACATTTTTCTACTAAAAATTAAAGTACATCTATTTTCTACCAACAATTGAAACGCAATCTCATTGTACTCATAATTTAGGTCCTTACTAATTTTTTTCACGGAAATTGAGATACCAGCTACTTTTTTCTTATAAAAATTACATACTTTTATTTTAAATCTAAGGTACGTATGGGAATTGAAAAATAATGTAAATATATTTATAAATACTGTGTCTTTTGACTTCAAGTATACTATAATATACACGTGAATATCCTGTAACTCACATGTAACTAATAAAGATCAATAAGAAAAGTAGATAAAAAATTTTTCAGATAACCTCAAAAATATTTTAACGATAAGTTAAGTAAAACATCAAAAGTTTTAGTTCTCACCTTCATATGAAATAAACAGTTTTCTGTGTGAACTACCGCTTATAAAAAAATCTTTTTCTCCCCATGATTTATTTTTATTAAAAATCTTCACGATCTGGTAGATCCATTTAAACGATTTACAAAAAATCGACTTAATTTGTAATCCCATATTTAAACAATTCAATTTTTTAATAAAAAAAAAACTTGAATTCCAGAATTCCCTGCCCCACATCGAAAGAAAACTGTTAAGTAGCCAATAATTGCGCTCAGCATCCATCATTCCAGGGAAACCTCCCCTACATCACCTGTTTCGAAGTTTATATTAATTTCCCCAAATTCCATGAAATAACTTCACACCATTTTTTTTTTTCTTTTCCGTAAGTAAATCACGCATCAATCTCCCCGAAAATCTCCTTTCTCTCGCTCGCCGTATCGTAATTTATCCCTAATTATTGAAGCAATAAAACCTTTTTTAAGTATACAGCCGTATCTGATCGACGCAGAGTCATCCGAAATGGAGAGGCCAGCTCGGGATCTACCTTCACTCAATTCGTTCTCGCTTACACACACACACATACACTCGCGCGTTAACTTCGGCTCACCCGAAACGAAGATAGAAGAGGGGGGAAGGGGGGTGGAACCAAACGTGTAAAGAAGAAGAAGAAGAAAATTGTACGCGGCGCGGAAAAGGCAGCTACAAACAACACACTGTTGCCCAAATAGATGGAACAGATTTCAGAGAATCGACGACGACAAGGCTGTATAGTATAGGAGGGAGAGAAAAATCGGTGGCAACAACAGCACGTTATACGAATGCGTGTGCCGTGGCACTTTTTCCCTCCGATCTCGTTTCGGCGTCGATTTTTCGGGGCCCCCGTAAAGGGCGTTACACACGGGGCCTGCACTGTATAGCAGTCGGTGCCGGCGCTGCTTTGGGCCCCTTCCTTTGCACGCGCGTATACACAACATATAGATGTGTGTGTGTGTGCGTGTATACTGAAAAACTGGACCGATTCGTCTTGGTCGAAAAATATAGAGAGGCCGTGCAGGGGGGCGGCGGCGTCTGCCTTTTTTCTTTTCGGCCCGACCGCGTTGGTTCTTCGCGCGCTCGCTTGCGGACGGGAAGTCAAAAACGGGCGAGTACACGGCAGGTCCAAAGGAATTTCCAACTTTTTCGCAGAAGGGACCAACAACACCGACCGGCGGCTAACTGACTTGCACCGACAGCGCGTCTCGACACTTTTACACAAACGATTTTCTCGAATTTGCTCGCATTGTCCTCCCCTACTACACGCGCGGCTTTTGTCGTTTTTTTTTCTTCTTCTTCTTTTTACCCATACACACACACCATCGCATATACGTATAATACACTTAACTCCCGTCTCCTTTGCCAGATTAACTTTTTACGTTACACTCGACACAGGCCGCGCCATAATCGGTTCGAAAAATCTCAACGCGTATACACTATGCGTGCGCGTGTGTGTATATTGTTACACGTTCCATTCGCTACGCTCCTTTGGCTTTCATTTATGGACGGACACGAGTCGGAAACATTTTCCATCCCCATTGTCCCACATTTTTTCGTGTTTACGCGCATGCCTAATCGGTCACGCACATGCTTTATCGCCGTATTATAATACGGGTGCGTGTGTACACTAGCCGCCGTATCTTTTTGAAACAGAAGCGACGCAAGGGGATGATTCAGTCGTATATGTGCGTGCACTATCATCGCCGCGTGCAGTCCCACAACTCATCGGCATCAACAACGATTATTGCAAAAGAGGAGTCGACGCTAATGACACGCCAGTCCGATGCGCCGACGAGGTTTACGTGTTTAATATAAATATACGCGCGATCGGCGGGGGAGTTTGAGGAACCTCGCTAATGAAGACATCTACAGCCTCGTGCGAAGAATCCCGAGAAGGAAGAAGAAACGAGGGGGAGATGGCCCAAGATCGCGTGGAGGGAGAAATCGTGGTGTGCCGATCGATCGAGCCAAATACCGCGATACTTTAGAGTGCACATGCGTACAGTTTAATAGCCCGAGATCTGTGCGTATATAATACACGTGCATCACGCATTTCGGGGTACACCGGTTTATGGTTCACCCCAACTTGTACAACACGGGGCGCGCACAATGCGGCCTTGCCTTTTAAAAGTCGAAGCATTATACTTATTGTCCGGTCCGTCTCTGGCCGATCGTCGTTGTCGCACTACCTATTGCACAATGGAAATCGATGTCGACCTCGATGGCCCATCCCTCGGCAAGCTGCAGTAGCCCTCATATATATATATACTCATCCTGACTCCCTAAACCAAAAATCCCCGGCATTGATCGTCGTCCTGAGAGTGCGCGCTTTTTTTCCCTCCCTCTCTCTCTTTAGGCCTTTTTCTTCACCTTTTTCTCTCCCCCGCCCATGTACACCATGGGCGCTTTCTTCTTTTTCGTGCGCATGGGTGTGCGTCCCGGCTTTTCTTGGCTTTCCCATTTTTTTTTTTTTTTTTTTTCCTTCTTCCCAGCCCTGGCCGCCTTTCTGTCGGAAGGATTTCAAGGAAGGACGAACGCCAAGCCCGACGATATATAGGCCTCTGCGGCTGTATACCTGTTTTCTCGCCAACACATGATGCGAGAATGGAATCGTCCCCGACAACGAATAATACACATAAAGACTGGCTTTCTTCTGCATCTCCGTCGTGTAGGTATACCTGCACTATACCCTATACAGCTCGTTACTAGCATTTTCGGCCGCTGCATATCGGGTCAGGCCCCCTTTTCTCTCTGACTCGGCTAACACGGGCTTTCTCCGATCCTCTGCAGGCCCTCCCCGGTCTCTCCTCCTGACCTCTGTGCCAACAGTTGTACCAGCGTACAATGGCACTGTCGCTCTATTCTTTCGAAAAAAATCGTCCCTTCGTACGTATATATGTGCAAGTACAGCGAGGCTATTCGGTCTCTGCTCTCATCCGTTGCGGGGCCACGTTTTCACCTTTCATCTCGATAATCTCCGGCTCCTGCTTTCCTTTTTGGCTCCGTCACCAAATTGACCGGGGGGGCCCATTCATCGGCAACAACTGTACGTCTCACTTCGGCATCCACTTCGGTAAATACCTTCCGATACGATAATACACATATTTGTTTCTACGTTTCGTTGAATGGCCTTTCAATGTGTACAACTATGTGGCCTTTTTTTTTTTTTTTTTTTTTTTTTCAACTGTGTATACAACCGAGCGTCTCTGGTTTTTTGTTTCTACACGAGTGAATTTAATTGAATTGTCGATTCAGTGCCCCCGGGTGTACGCGAAATAACTGAAGCTTGTTTGTGTATCAATCGGGGATTTCTTCAGTGCCGTGAAAGATTTTTTGATGTATTCAATTTACGTCAAAGCAACATGTCTCGGCGAGTCTCATTCATTTAGTCACGAAAAAATCGGAATCGACGAAATTTCGGAATGAGATGTTTCATTGATTATGATTACATGAGTCCATATATAATACGCGTGTTTGTTGACTTGTGCAAATATTGAATCGTTGAATTTTTCCAAATATTTTTTGTCCCATCTACATAAAAAATACCTGAGACTTGTAGAGTAGAGCATATATGATAAAAGTAATCCCTTTGAATTTTTACCACGATATATTTTAAGATGGAAGGGTGGGTGGCGCTGACGTCAAAGGGTCTAGTTTCACGGCTTCTCAAATTGAACACGTTCAGTATATTTACATCAACATTTTTTGCTTCAACTAAGTAAAATCTCGATCCTACATTCACGACAGTGTTGTAGTAATAAATAATTCAAGAGTTATATGTTCATCAGATCAGATTTTATCATTCGAGCTGGAACGAAAGCTCCGCTGCTAGCAACATAGGTAGCTGTAATAAAGTTCCCTTACAATGGTAGCAAAGAACACTGTACGTACATACTTGAGTAAGAATTACGAAATATATTGTTTCACGTAAAATATTTTAACATTGAGACTTGGGAGTTTAAATGAATTAGACCACCACATTAATTGTTTTTTTTTTTCTAAGGTTGTGATTAAAATACAAAGATGAAACAGAATTTTGTTATATGTATATATATATATTTTTTTATTATTAAATTTATGTACGAAAGTACAAAGGTACTAAACCATAAACACTTATGAATACAAAAATATTGTATCTTAAAATATTATACTTGAGTAGGTTCTTAAAAAATAAATTTTATGTACAAAACTATGCTAGAATATAAAATTACACACTAATCGTGTTATAAAACGATCGTTATTTTAAGGAAATACATATTATAAATACGTTTAATTTTTTCTAACAAACACTAAAAGTCTTTCATTAATTCATGGATGAAGAAAAAAATATTACGATATTTTTTCAAGAATAAATTCTCTCATCATCGTGGCATTTGATTGTAACAATAAAACAACCTACGCATAAATCCTTTAAATTAAAAATCTGTTAATGAAACCAGTCCATTGTTACGCTTATCTTTTAACTAAAATAAAACTTGAACGATGATTTTTAACCGACACTAAACAGCGTGCCTCTTTTACTTATCATCTAAATCTTATTACCTCGAGTGAGAAATTTCACGACGTCGCGCAGCTTTGCTGCAAATAATCACTGCAACGGCATTTATGCTAATTTAAATTACACCGATTGTTCGTCAAATTTCTTCAAAAAGACAATCATTGTATAGACGAGTGTAGGCCTTTGTTACCCTGAATCTCAGCGATCACTGTGCACACCCAAAGCTGAGCGACGTGGCCTTGCGTACTTCCGGATTTCACGTTACTTATGACATTTATACTTTATAAACAAATAAACAACAACAACAATGGTAATAATAGTAATTATTTTTTTTACACGAGTAACGGTTAATCGTCACTTTTTTTTTGTTTTTTGTTTTTTTTTTGTTTAATACGCAAGCAATAAAAAAGAAATTCGGAAAAGTTTGTTGCTCACGGTGCACGTGTTATCATTTGTGAGTACATGTATCTCCGTAAATGTTATCGATCTACAACTTGTATCGAATGGGTCGGATAACTATGTATAAATAAGTATACGTATGATCGTACAAAGGGAAAAAAGTAAAAAAGATGCGAAGAAAAGTTGTGGATGGGTCTCGGAACGACATGGTTTTTTTTTGTTTTGTTTTTTTTTTTTTATCATTGGCTACATTTTGGCACGTTGAATGATGCGTGGAGTGAGTCCGGAGCTCGGAACATCCCGGCCGAGCTGCCGATCGGTAGGCATACCTCACAGCGAGTCGAAGTTTGACTCCCTGTCGGTGCTTGTCTGCGAATAAATAAATAAAATAAGACGGGTGTACACGAAGAAATTTGCGATCATGAAATAAAACGTCACTTTTTTTTTATAATAATACTTTTACTTAAATCATTAAAAAAATACTGTGACTACGAAGGAGCTTCCGGCAAAAAATAAAAAATGTTAGAAATCACTGAAAAAAAAACTTTTTTAAAAATTTTTTCCAGGCGTATTTTCAAGAAAAAACAAAAAAAAATCATTTGATTCCACAATTTTAACACAGACTCTTATGGGGTGTTAGTAATTAAATTAGATCCAATCTACGCGAGAAAAATCTTCAAAGAAATAAAATTTAATAAGTGACCCCTACATAAAAGCATATGTTAAATTGTGGGCGTAAATGATTCTTTTGTCCTCAAAAACATACGTATAATTTTTTCTCAGCGTCACTCACCCTATCCGGATGGTAGAGCGGGGCGTGTTGGGCTGGCAGACGTAGCGTGCTCCCAAGCTCGCGCTCGGCCATGGTGTGCCCCTCGCTCGCACTGTCGGGCACGAGTTTACTGGCCGTCTGGACGCTCGTCTCGGCGCATGACCTCGCCAGACTCGAGCTCGCCAACTCCACCAGCTCGAGCCGCAGGTGCTGCTGCTTCGTCGAGGCCTGCACGCTCGTCTCGGCGCACGAACGCACCAGGCTCGCCGTAGTCTCCTCGGGCGCGCTCTCTGCCCCACCGAGCGTCGACTCGGCGTCCAGTCCCCTCCTAACCTGCGCCGACACCTGCAATCATTTTTTTTTTTTTTTTTTTTTTATGCTCAAATGATGTGTCCAAAGTTATAATTAAAAACCCGTCCATCACAGTCGACACGAAATTTTTTTTTTTTTTTTTTTTACAACAACGATCGACCACATATATGTAATCGTGCTTTTTGTTACGTATGTGTATATACCTGAAAGCCCGCGCTAACGAGGGCCCCGCCCCCGGCGTAGGAGCCCTGCTGGTGCACCTTGTCCTCGGGTCCGGTAAGCCCAGCCTCCAGGTACTCCATCAATTTGTGCTCCTCCATGGCGAACGAGGGCCGGTAGTTCGCGGGGCCGGCCGGCTGGCCGCTCGACCGGTACTTTGCCCGGGGTATCATGACCGTGAGAGACCTATCCCGCTGCTCGCCTCCCCCCGACGCCGGACAGACTTTGGTCACCAGCATCGCTGCCGAAACAACCCCGAAATCAAAGATTATCGCCCAACTCGGAGTATACACATATATATATTATAAGCAAGCTTGGCAAGAGAAAGGTATTATACCTGGAGCGATGACGGGAGCCGGCTTCTTGGTGGGGCGCCTCGGTTTGCCGGACCTGGTTGGCTGGGGTTGTTGCTTCTTGCAGAGGGTGGGTGGCACGGGGGCGAGCATCTGCGGCGGCGGGGGCAGTACGTGCGGCACATGGTGGGGAATGGCGAGCTCCGCGAGGCTGCCCTCGCTGCTCGTGTCACCCGCGTTGCCCGGGATCATGGCCCTTCGGTCGGCCGAGGCGCGCCTCGTGATCCGCCTGGCTCTCCTCGGGCTCCTCAGGCAGGCCAAGCACAGGCACACCGACAATCCCCCGAGCACGCCCACCGCCATCAGGGTGCTCACTATCAGGTAGGCTGCCGATCGTCAGTTTATTTACACGGTTGAACAGTCATAAACGGTGGGTGGAAGGGAGAAGCCGGGGATGTCATGTTATATGTATATGATGTTATACCTTTCAAGTTGACTTGGCAGTATTTGCCGCTGTGCCAGGGGAAGCACTCGCACCCGTCCTGGCCGTGGGTATTGGTCACGCAGTGGCCCCTGTTGTTGCACTGGGCGCAGCCGATGGGCGCCTGCGAGCACAGCCTGCCCGGGTAGGCCGGGTTCTCCGAGAGATCGGCCCAGCCCTCCTTGCACGAGCACTGGTAGGTGCCCCGCAGATTGAAGCACGCCGCGTGTTGGGAACAGTCGTGGTAGGGACCCCCCACCGAGCTGCACTCGTCGAAATCCGAGGCCTCTATCTGAAAGCGCCGACGTTGATCACACAAATTCCATGTATACTCGAGATCGGTGGATGGAGAGTGGACCTACCTGGGAGTGGTCGGTCGAGGCGAAGACGTCGGTGCCCCCTAGACTGTAGTTGCCCATGATGAGGTACTTGCGGATGACGCTCTTCAGGGTAGCCTCGTCCGTGTTGGAGCTGAATTGGACGTTGAAGAAAACTCGGATCGGCTTTGGCAGGAATTTGACGATGTTCAGGCCCCGGTAGGCGTCGCGCAGGTCACTCTGCATCAGCGTGCGGTCCAGGGCTTCCTTGACCGGCTGGGCGGCGTGCTTGAATGCCACGGACTCGGTGTCGTTCATCGAGGCCTCGTAGACGAAACGATCCCGCCCGAGCCTGTCCAGTCCAAGGCCCACGGTGAAAGTGTACGTCGCTGCAAATCATCATTGTGAACACACGTATACATGCACATATGCGATTGATTATATATGTTTAACTTACGTTTGCACGGGCGCTCGGGGAATAGTCGCGCGAAGCCCGGCCTGCAGACGCAGAGGGTCTCGCCGTTCGTTTCGGCGCACACTTCGGACTTGGAGGCCTTGCACTCGGGGACGCACTGGATATGTGGAGGTCTCAGTGGGACCGAAGGGGCTCCCAGTATGCCACCCGAGAGCACGCGGTGGATCTCGTTGCCGCTCATGTTCTGCTCGTCCCGGGAGACCACCTCCTCCACCTCCTCCTCCTCTTCTCCGTACTCGGCTTCGACCTTCAAAGTACGCGACGTGTCACCACATTGCTTATGGGGAAGAGTTTTATAGTTGGCACCTACCTCTTCGGCTCCCTCGGTCGGTGGCTTTTGGTCGCTCATCACCACGAATATCGACTCGTTGTCGTTGCTGTTCTCGTAAGTCGGGCCCCGGCTGACTGGCTGAAGGATCGTCGAGGTGATGGTCGAAATCACGCTTGTCGGATGCACCAGGGTTTCCGTCACCGTTTCGACTTGCAACGTTGTCAGGGTGCGCGTTATCAGGAGAGTTCGCGTGGTCGGTGGCGAGCCCAGTACCGACGTCTCGGTTCTCGTCACCGTCATCGTCTCGTAATGCGTCACCTGCGAATCGAACAATACTTTTAACCTTTTTTTTCTTTTTTTTCATCCGTATGCATGTATATTTTTTAGCTACCTCCTGCGGCTTGGTCTTTGCTCTTTCGTTCGTCGAGTTTTGTATGAACTCGTGCACCACCGTGCCGATGATCTCCATCATCTTGGATGCCGATTCCTTGAACTTTGAGTCGTTGGTCCTAAGCGAACCCCCACTTTTCACGCTTACGTCGACGATCGAACTCTCAACTGGTTTCGGTCTGCCGACATCCGAGGTCTTCAAAACCCTCACCGGCGCAGTTCTCAGCTTTGTTCTCCTGACGCTGCTACCATTACCAGTTCCAATAGAGGTTCTTCTGCCACTGCTGATACTGCTGCTCTCAACTTCGATGGTTAGCAGTTCCGTCGGTTCGATCATCGTGGTGGTAGCAACAAATACTTCAGAGCTCGGTTCGAGCACTACCACGGAATCGCGCAAGTCGCTCCTTGAACCGACTGTCTCGGATGATGTGGACCTGGTCGGGGAAATGGTGTTTGGGTGATGCTTCGAGTTTTGCGGTTCGTCGAGCTGCTGGTTGGCCAATGTCGAGCTCGATGCTCTCAAAGAGCTCGTGGGTTTTATGGAAATTCTGAAATCGATCGATTGAATGCTTAATAAAGGCTATACACGACAAAAGCACTTTCACACAAACTTACCTCTGTTTCGTTTCGAAAGGTCGAACGGTGTAGGTACTCGTGAGATCGGGTATTTTAATGTCGATCGTTTTGATGAACAGAGGCACATCCACGGTCCCGTGAACTATCGGTATTTTAGATTCCACGTGATGTGCGACGGGTACGCGGGACGTGGTGAATTCCGTGCCGATTTGTATGGATCCGGACACGGCCACTCCCGGCCTAATGGTCGCTATTTCCATGGTTTGTCGATTTGTCTCTGCATCTCGAAGAGGTGGCACCATATCCTGGCAAAACAAACGCAGACATTCATAACGGTCATCGATCGAATTTCAAGATAATAATAGTTGTAAGCGTATACCTGTGACAGGATATCGGCCAAGTACGGTCGGATGACTGATGCCTTCAAACTAGGTGGAACCATATTTGTACTCGGCAAAGGAAGCGTCGCGTTAGGTTCCTTCAACGGAACGTAAATAGGCGGTGGTTTGAGTCCTGAAACGTTTGCCGTCGGTTTGGACAAGTTGACCACCGGTGAGGTTGGGGCTGTTGTCGTTATGTCGATCGGAGGTGGCGACAGTCCAAGCACGTCGGTCGGTAGAGGTGGTGGTTTTAGCCTGTTACTTATTTGTCCGGCTGTTTGAGTCGTCAACTTGTGCACTCGCTCCGACGAGAATGAGGTATCCGCCGTTGAATCAGGTTCGATATTTTTTTCGTCGTTTATTTCGCCCTCGTAACTTGCGAAGTTGGTTTGGAAAGCGGTATCGAGGGCTTCCGTTCGATCGGTCGGTTTTTCGTACTTGTTCATGCTACCTATACTGGGAGGTCGTTCGGTCTGCGTTTTACTCACATTTTCCTCACCCTTTGAATCTATGGGCAAGGAAAATTGTATCGAGGGAGTTTTGTGCTGTGGAATGTTACTATTTTTGTTGTTGTTGTTTTGTCTGTGTGCACCGACAGTCGAAATAACCACCGATTCCGCTGGTAGTTGGAATTTCGATTTAGTCACGATTTGAGGATTACGAGATATGGGAATGTCCTTGTGCAAATGTGTGCCAAACTCGTAAGTGATACCATCTTGACCTGGATTTTTTTTCTCGTTCAATTTGAACGCCACGTGATTCGCGTCCACTTTGTCTCGGCCGTGTTGGTTGCCAAAACTTTCCTTTTGAGATCCAACCTTTGATAAATCCATTATACTATCCGTGGATGGCTTGGAAAATGGTCGGCTGTGGCCGTTTAGCTCGGAAAGCGAAATTTTTCCATGCGGCTTTGAATTATTCGTTTCGTCCAAGTTTGCGGATTCTTTTTCCTCATTCTTACCACTGTGGTCAGCTGCGTGATTATATTCATCAAAGTAATTTGCCGTGGAATTCTGGTTTCCAACATCGTGACTGTCGTGATAAGTCGAGTCCTTTGATTTGTTCGAAGAATCATAGCTATCTTTTTTCGGATCAACGATGAAAGTCTGCGAGTCATGTTTGTCCTGCGACTCTGATATTATTTTAATATCCTCCGAAGCATCAACAATGGAATCATAATTTTCATTGTTGGCAGATGGATGATTTTTATTTTCCGAATCAACTCTTGAGTGGTAATCGTTGGCCGCGTAATTTCCACCGACTTGCATTGTGTTGTTCTTCGTATTTTGTAGATAAAATGAATTTTCGTAATTCCCGTGGTTAAATATCTTATCCTTGCTGGGTCCCGTCTAGAATGGAAAAAAAAAAAAATCATTAAATTTCTTAGCGATTGTTCTGTATTTCTTATTGACGATTTATTTAAAACAAAGCGAGTAAAAAAATGTCTTAATATTGGGTGTATTTTCCAAGATATATTCTAGTCCGACTCACCTGCAGAGTATAAGTATCCGATGAATATATCTGATGTGGCAAGTCTGCGAAAGGAGGTGACGTTGGCGGCAACCTTACGGGCTTGTTATTAAACTCATTTTGATAAACATTGGAGGTTGTAACGTATGCGTGACCGAGCTGTGGCTGTCTAACCGGTTGCAGACCAAGAGGTCGCAAGGGCCTACCGTAAGAATGTCCTGGTGGTTGTTGAGGCCTTATTGGATACCTAGGCTTCAACGTCGGTCTTGATCGGCGCAATTGAGGAATTTGCAATGGTTTCTTTTCGTTTTTTCCATTGATATCAAAGCTCGGCGAACCACCAATGTTCAACGAGTGCCGATACGAGTGATCGGTCAAGGATGGCACTTCGGTTCTTCGCGGGGGCGTCGATGATTTTTGTGGAACATAGCCTTTCGCACGCTCCGTCGTTGCAGCGTCGGACAGCAATGGGTTCTGGTAATTTTGCAAAGGAATAGCCGGACGAGGCTGATTTTTCAAACCAATACCAACCACGCCCTGATGAACGAGTATTTCGGAATGAACGTGGCCTTGACCGGACGACGTCAAATCCAAATCGTCGTAGTATTTGTTTGGCTCTTTTGCATCGGGTTTGGACGAATCACCAAGTTTCTTATTGTTGTTGAAATTTTGAATAAATGTTATTTGTGATGCCTGACTGCTGGGAGCTATGAAAGTTGAACTTGGGGTCAACTTATAATTGAGAATTGGCGCTGATGGTGGGGTCATGTAGTCTGCAATATTCGCGTCGTTTTTCGAGTACTGAGAAATATGTTCCACCTAAAATTAAATAATTATATGAAAAATCGGTACAATTTATGATTTTTTAATTTGATCGATATATGAAATATCATACCTTATCGATTCCTATAAACCCAGGGCCAACTTCCGGTTCGGGGTAGGGCGAAGGATCGTCAAAGTACTGTCCGCTTATGTGCGGCTCGTTGGTATCTCCAAAGATCAGAGCTTGAGTACCTCCTTGAGGTATGACGACGTTGGCCACTTGACTAGGCTGTATGTTAACTAGAAGGGGCTGGCCCGTCGATCTGTCTATGACATGAGGCACTTGGTGAACGATAGGCTCTGGTACGCGCGATTTTATAAACGAATTCTTAATATTGGTGGAGCCGTGACTTTTCGTGTGCACAAATTCCTTTTGAAAATTGGCAACTCTGTTCTTGTCCCCGTCCAAAATATTGGGCAACGCAACACGAGGATCCTTTTGACTCCACGGGAATCTGTTGCTTTTATCGACATTGCGAATATTCGAATCGATCGTGCTTATTCTCGACGATATCGAAGGAGGTGTAAGTAGTGGATCGTTTTCTAAAATATCTTGTTTCGAGCTAATTTTTTTCGGCAGAAAACCCAAAACCGTCTGTTGCTGTTGGTGTTGCCGATTATGGTGGTTGTGGTGATAATTTTTGACAGGTTGAACTTTTATGTGCTCCTCGTAAATTTGATGAGCTGGAATCAGCTCCAAATGTTGGGCACCTTTTTGAATTTTTACTACACCCTTCGGATAATCCTTCTCGACAGACTCGGAAATCGGGTGAGTAGGTACGTTAGGCACCGATACCGGTGGAGGCTTCATACCGATATTTTTATCATCGTTTAAAAAAGTTTGCGGTGGTCTAGGACCCATTTTTCCGGGCTTGCCGATAATAACGTCACTGTTGGCCGTTATCACTTCTCCCGGGGATATTGGTATTCCATCTGCCAAGCTTGAAGTTACTTTGTGCCTAGTTTCAAGCAGGTTGTTGTTGTTCGCTACCTGTTGGGCTGAAAAATTAAAATACTGTTGACAATTTTCTCTAAAGTAAATAACACATGATAAAAAAAAGTGCAGTTTCTATTACTGTATTACCAATATTTTGGCTTTCCGCAGTTTCAATGTCACCATCAACAAATTCTCCAACAGGTATGTAGATGGGTGATCTTTGCGTTGTCGTTGTCGTTAAGGAAGATTCAGTCACCGATTCTGTGTCGTTTCTACGAGCAGCTGAGGCCTTGCCTTGAAGTAAACCAGCCATTGCAGTTATAACTGGACCCAAGGCTGTCAAACTGTTTATACCCAAAGAGCCGAGGCTCAACAAATTGCTCACTTGCGAGGGCTTTTTGTTCGGAGGAGCATCCGTAGTATCTTTATTTGCTCCTTCCTAATAAAATAAAATTTTTTTTTTATCAGTCCATCTCATTGTTCCATGTTAATATACATTCATTGAATATTCAATATACCTCACTGTACGAATTATCCGGCTCGACTGGTGGAGAGGTAGAATCGTTGCTTTCCGATCCCACAGAATCAGGCACCGACGACGCGGAAGAATTTTCATTCGCGTCTATTTTGTCGTTGATCGTTGTTGGAGCTGCATCGGCTGAACTTGTCGCCGTTGGACTTATCGATTCTTCATCGTCAAAAAAAATAATTGTCGATCCCGTGACGACGTTTTTCAACGAATCGGAATGATGAGAAGTTGTAAGTAACGCGTTCATATATCCGGCATCCAACAAACTCGGAGCAATAGATTCTGTTATTATGTTCTCTACTACTTGCGTACGCGAAGAGATAGTTGTTGCAGTTTCTCCATCTGCCCCTGCCTTTAATACGATTCAATTTTAAATACTCATTTTATGTAGCACATAGATTCAATATCACCCTAATCGTTACATCACAAAAGAATGCACTGAAAAAATGGATCAAACAACAATAGTACCTGCAGAAGCGTAGTGAAATACGTAAATGTAGTCAAGAAGGTTTTCGTTGCGAAAATTTGTATTGGCTCTGGCGTAGCACTCACGGAAGTTGGCAATGTGCTAGTTTTTTTAACAGGCGCTTTTTCATACACGATGTCGGATGAAGTCGCAATGTTGGTTTTGATGACAGTGCTGTCCTTTTCCAGATACGTATTGTAATAAGTATAGGTAACATAGTAAGTTTTAGCTACGTCTGTGACCGACGTGGCAGCGTCATCCGTTGCTGTTTTAGGTGGCGTCGTCACACTTGTAGGTAGCGACGGCTGAGCAGATTGTGTAATTATCAACTAAAACAAACATCAAGATATTGTAAAAAGTAATTCGGATGAAAATTGACATTTTCGCGTTAAATGTATTTGCATTACTTGAGTGATTATATCGTTGGCCGTTTCTATTTTCGTTTTGCCATCTTCCAAGTAAGTTTTCTCGAGGAATCTCGTACTCAAATACGTATTTGTTTCGGGTCTTTGAGTCTCGGACGGCTCAATGATCATATCGAGATAATATTGCGGAGCAGTAACTGTATTTGCAATCACTCTTGTGCTGCTTCCCAATGCATGGTTTTCGTCCGGATGATCGGTGTTCAATGTTAAATAAGTATACGTGGTTTTGAAAATTTCCGTCTGCAATGTTGGCGACGCTTCGAGTATCACGGATGCAGCTTCAGGAACTGGTTTTCTATGCCTTTCTTCGGTTGCCGTGTTAGCAATCACCTATTGAAAATTAAGTGTATGTCACGTCTCAAATCCAGTGGTTCAATTTGTGCAAAAAAGCTACGGTTTTTGCATGTATGGCACGATCGTTGCACAATACGAAAAAGAAATTTTGTATTATCATGTTTAAGTTTTCGAATGATAATAAGTAAATGCAATTATTAATGAAAACAAAAAAAATGAGAAAATTCCGGTAAAACTTAAATAATTAATTCTTTCAAAACTGTTAAATTGCACAAGTTCATTCATTTATAGGCAGTTAGAGGCATATTGGCCGATACTTGACTTCATTCTTTTGAAAACTATTTACTGAGTTACCTGTTGATCAGTGGATACGATTGTCGTTCCATCGCGTGTAATGGTATTGAGATAGGTGAAAGTTGTAGTGCAAGTTTTTGTGACAAATTCGTTTGGCTTGTCTTGTGGTAAAAGCATTAAAACTGCTTCCGAGAGTGTCAGGGTGGGCTGTGAATTTGAATTTTCCCATCTGTAGGCAGGTGTAGTGCCAGCGACAATGACCTCGACTCCATTAGACATCACTCTCGTGGCAAGATTGAACCTTCGTCCCTCATCTTCTCCTTCATTGTTACTAACTAAATGTCCTGCTGCTTTGAAATATCGTTATATATTATTGAATTAAATTATTCGATATTTTAAATTTGTTTGAAACATTTACAAAACAATACGGACATGACAACATAGAGTTATAAATAAAAAAAATTTTTTTCATCTAATCTCAAATTTTTCAACACTCTCACTAAATATACACAGAAATATCCATGCATCAATTTATTAATAACATTTGTAATTCAATTATGATATAATTTTTATTTACAATCGATATAATGATTCGACATGATATTAATTTAGAGTTTACCTAACATCTGATTGAAGATGTTATGCACTATAAAGAAAATCAGCAATTTTAGTTGGAAAAATATTTGCAATAAAAATATTTACACAAGATAATTAATAGAATGCAATATGTATATGTATTTACATGTTATACAATGAGAAATAATTTTTACAAATTACGTAAAAGTTTTCAATTTTGTACACGTAAGAAGCCAAAAACCATTTATGAAAATTAAACGTATTTCAACGAGTTCAGAAGGACTTAAAGTTTCGGTTAGAAAGATACTTACCTAAGGAAGAACTAAATACAACTGAAGATGAAGACTGTGTAGGAGACACAGTTACCGTTACAGGAATAGTTACTGTCAAAGTTGTTACCCTCGGTCTCACTGTCGTAGACGATGTTACTTCGGTTTCTTGACCGTTGAATTTAGTCACAACATACGTGTAAGTACGTAATCGTGTAGATGTTACAACTTGTTCGGAATAAACTATGCTAGTCAGAAGTGCGGGAGTTAATTGGTGAGAATCTACAGTTGATGAGATTTTTTCATCCTCCTCAACTTTTGATGGAATTATTGGTAAAAAATCAGGTCGAGATAACGACAGGTATACGTCATCTGCTAATCCAGCTTCAATATCTTCAGGCGTTAACGATGGAGTAGATGTATTTATTAATACGCTTGAAGTAGATGACTGCGTTGTTGTCCCAATCGTCTCCTCGTGTTTTAACGATATTTTCGTTTCCAAAGGTATGACTGTTGGTATTGAATTTTCATTCAATGGTACTGTACCATTCACGGAATTAGTGTGCGTTTTATTAAATGTTGCACTTTGCATGATATTTGTCATGGACGTTACAATAGTAGTAACTTTTAAATTATCTTCGTTTGCAGTATTCGGTTTTTCTGTAATTCTTTTGACATTTTGCACATGTAAGCTTGTAGTACTATTAATTAGATTGGGATTGTCCGTGTGTTGATTTTTGATTGCGTTCCTATCATTATTATAGAACTCGTTATTTTTTATAGTTTGAGTTTCATTTTCCAGTATTTGATTTTCGAGTGTAGTCATGAATTTTTCATTGACTGGATTTGTAGTTGTTTCGGTAACACTGGTTAAATCAGTGGTTAACACATCCATCTCCTTTTCCATTTCTAGTAAACTCGGAGTGGTCTCACTTTGGTCTTCCGTTCTTTGCTCACTTGAGTCGTAATTTTCTAACTCATTTGGAGTGGTATTGAATTCGTAAGTAAAATTATTTATGTTATGATTTGTGCTAGATTCTTCGTCACTTGCAGGTAAAAAGAAATTATCAGTGATAATAATTGGGTCATAAGCATTAGTACTTTTTTGGTGCATTTCAAAGTTCTCGTATGTTTCAAACGAAGAAGAAATTAATGAATTATGGTCGATAAACTGCGATCCTTGTAATAGTGGAGTAGGCAAAACGTAACTGTCACTGTCATCATATTCTTCACTTTCTTCGATGACAGGAGCTGTGTAAAATCCCGTAGTGATAATAGCCACCGTCGACGTCGGTTCAGGAATGGGTCTTACATTAACTAGTTTCTTGCGTGTTATCCTTTCTCTGCGATTGGACGAAGCCGTTTTGGTAGGTTTTATTCTTCTTCTACGAGTAACTGTGACCTTGTGAGCGTTTGTTTTAATTAGAAAATCATTTGGAACACTATTGGTGATGTTATAATTTATCGCATCACTTAAATCGATACTCCTGATTCTTGTTCGAATTATGGTTTTTCGTCTCTTTGAGGAAAATGTAGACTCAAGCGGTTGATCAGGCTCTGAATTTGTATGTGAAATTAGAGGGCGTCGTCTTACAACTGTATAAGCATGTCCCTTTGGAGTTCGCATTCTCGTAATCGGTACCCTAATACGCACTCTCTTCCTACTGACATTGTCATTTACCACCGAATAGTCATCGAATCCTTGTTTTTCATCGTCACGAATATGAGAATTTCTACTGGCATCAAAATAAGTTTCACTTGGATCCCAGGAAATTTCACCTGAAAGGCCATTTACATTTTTTTCCTGTTTTTGTTTGTTTTTTTTTTTCATTTCTTGTTCCTTGCTACCATCGCACAATACTCATATTTTATGATTCTATTTTCTTAATAAACAATTAAATCTTTGGAACCATTTTCAGCGTGTGGGCGCGCGTGCGACTCTTTCCGAAAGTGTTAGTTGGATACTTCAGGAAAGGAAATTCGGTGAGGGACAAGTAAACTAAATAAAAAAAAAATAAAAAAAATAAAAAATAGATTAAACAACAAAATTTACTAAATTATTTTAGTTATCATAAATATTTTTAAGTGTATCCGTTTTGTTAGATTATTCTGTGTATTATTGTTTAAGACTAGCACCTAAATTCTATGACTTGTTCGATACAATTAAAATAATTTTAAAGCAATAAAAAAAAAAAAGAAAAATAATGAAAATTAAAAAAAAAGCACTAATGACGAATGGAAAACAAATTTAAAAAATTTTATTTTCATACTTATAAACTAAAAAATAAAAAGTCTTAATGGACTTGTTGTTTTGTATCTATCATTAAGGGTTATTTACTTCAATTAAAAATGAAAGATTTGCAATTGTATATAATAAAAACGTTTGAAACTCATTTCAAGATAAGTAGAAAAAGTGAAGATGAGAATTTGAAGGGGCTGTATCGTGAAAATGGAATTAATGAAGAAAAACGGATGTGGAAATGTGCCGTCCGACATCGCCCACTACGCTCTCGAGACTCTGAGTAGGTGCGTGCGCGCCGATTGGCTCTTCACTCCCGTCCAACACAACCAACACTGGCTCGGAAGCTGCTTGCTGATAGAAAGATGGAGAGAGGGACGCAGTCACTGTTACTTCGTCTGCATGTCTTTTGACTCTAGTACTCGTAGCTTCCTCTTCAAGTGTAACGGTGCTGAGAATTGTACTGAATTCACCAGGTCTGCGCCCTGAGACGTATAAAGTTATGACACTCGATTCTGAGGACTCTGATGATCCTTTTCCTTTTGATGATTTTTCGACTTCTTCATCCGATAAATCTTCATAACTGTCTGGCTTGTAATCGGAATCTACGGGTTGGTTTCTTCTTTCAACCTCTCCAGGTAAAGTGTTACTTTGTGAAAAAAATGGAGCTGCTGCAAGTAATGGATCCGACAAAGGATTTGGTTGTTGCGGAGCTTGTGGTTGTTGGAGAAGAAGTAAAAGTGAATTGAGGTTTGCTGCTGGTAAAGCAAGAGTGGGCGTTGAAACAATTGTATCGGTGATGAATTCGGTAGCAGTAACTACATCGGTTGTAGTATCGACAAGAGTTGTTAAAATTTCTTTACCACGGAAAGTCAAGGGAATAATTGTACTTTGATGCTTAGTGATTGTAGTGACGTACGTTGTTGCGCGAGTATCATACCGCGTTGATGGTGTGGCAGTAGAGCCTGAGACTAATGGGTTTGGCTGTCCAAACTGGCCCCGCAACAATTGAGAGAGTATTATGTTCGCCAATGGTGCACTGTCCGATAAACGAGCCATTGAGGTAGAAACGACGTTCTCGATTGAATAGACTGTGGAAGGAACTACAATAGGCTGGGAAAATCGACGACCACCCGAAGATGTTAACACATGCGAAACTTTTGTCGTTGGAGTTTCATGAATGAAAAAACGAGTAACTTCTAGCTGGCCATGGAAATTGGTGCCTGATTTTTCACTTGCCAGAACAACTACATCCCGACCATCCGAATTCATAATGGTACTGTAACGATCGGGACCTATAACCTCCGTGCTTGCTTGAGCTGTGATAATATTTCGTTTTTCTGTAATACCATTGTTAACGACCGGAATTGTGACTTCAGTGGGTATGTAATGAGTAACAGTTATCGTACCATCAAAATCACTGTCATCACGATAATCCTCGTGAGAGCTCAATCTTCCTCTGGATGGTGTTATTCTACGATTACTATTTCTAGCTCCTCCTCTAGAGCCAGTTCGCGAGGAAGTCCGCCGAGAGTTGGTTGAGTCTTGATATCTATTTGTCCCAGTTCTCGATCTTGAAGTATTTCTCGTCCTAATGCTAGTTCCTCTCGTGGGTGTACTATTTCTTTTGTAACTTGGCTTTGCCGTTGCACCTTCTTTCTCCCGAAGTGTAAATTGTCTATTGGAATTATTAACATGCGATGGCTTTACTCGAGAACCTCTAACAGGACTAGTTGCTTTTGATCTTGTTCTTATTTGCGAGTTATCAAAATACTCTTCGGATGACTTGTCTTCTTTATTAGCACTATGATTCGGACGAGATGTCGCAGTCAAAATTCTGGCGCGAGTATTATATCTAGCATCGTTATTTGATACTTTGGAAATATCTTCTTTACTTGAAATTGAGTCACTATCCACATCGTCTTCTACATTTGAAGTTTGAGAAATCGGTCTTCGAAAGCGAGAATTTAAAGGTCGTGTTTGGTTAGTTTGTCGACGTACTCTTCTGCCTCTCCCAACTCTAGTGAATGGCTTAATTTGCGTTGAATTTTTCATTTCATTCGGAATAGTCTTCTGATTGGTCAATGGAGCATTTTCTTGCTGCTCAGATCCTTCATAGTCATTATCTGTTATTTCTTTAACTGGCTCGTCCTCAAAATTTTCATCTTCGACACTTTCGTTTTTAGTTTCTACGGGTGGCTCCGTTACGTCCGGCTTTCTGCCAAATAAGGTTCTTGGTGGAAAAAGATTGGATTGGCTTTGTCGTGATTTTGTCGTATGAGTAGCCACCGTAGGTCTTGCTCTGACGTTTGTAGTACGATTATTCACAGCCGATCTTGATACGTTATTTGTTCGTTTGGGTGCCGTTGTAGTAGTCACTTTTGGAGTCGATGATTTTACTCCACTGCCAAAGGCATGTGGCCTTCTGAACCTCAAAAGTGGATTGTTCGATTTTCTTGATGACTCTGTTGTTGTTGAAGGAGGTGCAGTTTCATCTTCTGATTCCTCTTGGATGACTGGAGTTTCTTCGGTGATCAAAGTGGCAGTGGTATATTCATTTGCGTTATCTTCTTGGTCATCTTGTCGAATAGTCGATGTAACTTTCGAAAGGATGGAAGAAGGACGTATTCCTGGTCTATATCTAGTCGACTGCAATGTTGGAATTGTAGAACTACCTCGACTTGTTGGTCGTATCGAAGATCCTCTTACAGATGTAGATCCACGACGACTTCCTGCATAAGTAGATGATGAAGTTCCTCTGATCGATCCTCTACTCCGTGCAGTACCAGACACTTGACTTGATGGTGATAAAGGCGTAGACGATAGAGAACTTTTTCTACCAGAAAAGCGCCTAGAACTTGAAGGATTAAGAGCTGCGGAACCCAAAGTAGGTATACTCCTGCCTCTGGAAGATGAAAATCGACTTCCTTTTCCTGCCAATGTAGCTGTTACCGTTGGAGTAATGTCACTTCTCGTAATAGTTGTCGCACCTTGAGGTTTTCTTTTCGGATTGAATGTTGGCCTGCTTCTTGATGCAAATGGTCTTATTGGGGGAGTGCTTGAAGTTCTTTTTCTGGAAGAAAATGTCAGCCTTGATTTTTTTTTCAATTTTTGTTCATCACTTTCATCATCCTCTTCATGATCCTCTTGTTCTGAATCATTGCTCAAGGTATCTTCGGATATTGATGATTGTATAACTGCAGGAGAAGGGGAAATATTTGTAATATCTGTCGCTGCATTTGGTGGTAACGTAGATGTCGGGTTTACATTCATAACTAATGTTGGTTTGGAAATAAGATAACTAGATGTACTTTCTATTATTTGAGCATATCTTCCATTTATACTCGTACCAATGACCTTTGATTCATAGTAAGTCGTTGTATCATTAGTTTCAATTAGACCCTTAATCAATCTCACGAGGCCAGTTTTGTGTCCTATAACTGGTGTATAGGTTATCAATTTATCATTATCGATTTCTGTTGAAGAGGTACTTTCTATAACCTTGACATAAAGATCATTTATCGAAGAACCAATTTGTTTGGTAGTATAATACACTGTTGTAATCTCGTCGGCATCTATTATGCTGCCTTTGTTCAGAGACAAAATACCAGTTGGCAGTACTGGAGTGGCTGATGGTGCGTATATAGGGGTTGGTTGTTCAACTTGCGTCGAAGTTTCAACAACTTGAGCATAAAGACCATCTATGTATGTACCATAAATATCAGTCATAAAATGAGTTGTGGTCCCATCGTTTACCTGACTTAAGCGAATAGTTGATAACAATCCAGTTTTAGGAGATTCGTCAACTTTACTTGGTTCAATTACTTTTTCCTCGGTATTCAATACTTGAGTCGAAGGCGGTTGTTTCCCGATGGCTCTAGGTGTAGCCTTGACTATAAAATCGTCTGGATAAGATACACTAGTTATTGTCTCTAATCTACTGTTTAATATTGTTGAATTTCCAACATAAGAAGTTGTAAAATAAGTGTACGTTGTATAAAGAGTGACAGGTTCCGGTGATAGTGTCGAACGTAATTCGTTAACCTTGATGGTTGGAATTTCTTTCAATAAAACATTTTGCGATGTTGTTACTTCATTATCAGATGTGGCTTTTGACTGCTTTATTTCTGTAATACTATTGTGAACTGGAGTCGCCACCACGAAAGGTCTGTAAGTTTTCACAACATCTAATTGCACTGCTGAACTTTCTGACACACCAGGAGTCACAACATTACTCACAGTTTCTTCTCTACTTGTTGTCGCAGTTTCATCTCCTTTAATAAAAGTAGTCCAATACGTAAAAGTAGTAAAATACGTCAACGGTTGAAGAGTTTTCGATTCTGGCTGCAACACAGCTGTTGGCTTAATAGTTTCAGTCACTATATTTGTAACTGTATCTAAGCGACTAACAACATCAGTTGCGTCTCCATTATACATGGTTGTAAAATATGTGTAAGTAGTATAAGAAGTTTGCAACAGTAGAGTTGGCGCCGGTTCTACATCATGATGATTTGTCTCTGACAATTCTTGATCTTCTGGTACGCCGTTTCTTTTCTCTGCTACATCAATCACAGTACTTCCACCTGAGCTCGAAGAAAAGATGACATCTGTTTTCATTGATCCCAAAACTTCTCCATCATTGAGAATTTTTTCGGTACTACTTAGATCATCTAACATCGTCGTTGGCTCATCAGTATAAGATAATGGCAAATCTTCAGTTGTAATTTCATTCGCGATTTCTGTTGTACTTTTTGTTTGTTCTTGAACTTGTTTGGCGAGCAAACGAGCTTCCTCGGAAGATTTTTGATTTTTAAGCGCATTTAAATACGCTAAAATTTCAGGAGGTGGTTGTGACTGAGAAACCGTTGAACTGGTCGTTGGAGTGATAGACGATGCACTTGTAGGCTGAATGTTATCAGTCACAAAATTACTAAACACTTCAGTTCTTGTTTCAATTTCCGTTTCATCGTCGACAATTATTGTTGTGAAATAGGTATAAGTTGTATAATAAGTTTTTAATTGTTCACTTTGTGACTTTACTGGTTCATTTATCATCGAGCTTGGCTCAAGTACAACTAATAACGAATCATCGGTAATTTCTTCAGGCTCTGGTGGCTCTGTAGTCGATTGTTCATCTATCGTTGTCAACTGATCCGGAATATCAGTTGGTATATTTTCAGTTGTATCTTCTGTAACTGTAGTATAATAATCATCCTGAGCATCAGAGACAGCAGTGCTGGAAGTTATGAATGAAGTATCTGATACTTTTGTTGGTACTATTGTAGTTGATGTATCTTTTTCAATGTATCCATCTGTATCGACTAAAGTGCTAAAGGGGTCGATCGTTTGCGTAATCACGTTAGTGGCTGTTACTTTTCGGCTAGAAACGCTAGTTGTTGATTCATCATAAAACGTAGTCAAATAGGTAAAAGTTGTAAATATAGTTTTGAATATCAGCTGTATCTCTTCAACTTCTTGATGATTCTGATTATTTGTATTTTCGATCATTTTTGTATTGGACGAAATTTCAGTCTTATCACTTAGATCGGGAGTATTTGTTGTAGCAAGGGGTGTTGTTTGTGTACTTGTTGGTAAAATTAATTCTGTTAAGTATGTTATTTCAGAAGAAACAACTTCCCTTGATTTCACGGACGTACTAGTTTCAGATTTGTTAGGAATAAAAAATGTTGTAAAATAGGTAAAAGTTTTGTATATAGTCGATGGTAAAAGTCTCGTAGCTAATGATAATTTGTCATCTGAGTGGAGAACTTTTTGTTCTTTTATAACAGAAAACTGGTTTTTCGGAGATAAACCTTTGATGCTACGACCTCGATTCAAAGGAATCACATCATTTCCGAGTTCATTTTCCGTTGGTTCTTCTGTGGTGCTGCTTTTACTTGGATGTCTCAAATTATTTTTTACCACAGAATCCTGAACTTCCTCGTTATTTGGTGGTACATTTTCATATAAAGATGTACTATCATCCGGATAAAAGTAGACGTTTGACGACGTGATTGTAATCTGGGCATAGTTAGTGCCAACGTAAGTACCGTAAATGGAGCTCATGTAATGTGTTGTCGTTCCTTTCGACGAAGTTGTAGAATCAATAACTTTGATCAATCCAGTTTTCTCGTCTGAAGTTAGAAGCAGAGGGCTAGTCGATTTATCAGAATGAGGAGCTTCTGGTTCCCCAATCGTACTCGGCTGAAGATCGAAAATGCTACTTAATTTTTCAGTATCCTTAACCTGCTCTTTATCGAGATACTGACTACGAGCTTGAGTTGTCGCGGTCGGTTTGTCTCCAGAATGAACACTAGTTGGCTTAATTTTCAAAATAGCAACCCCGTCGTCTGGGCGAAGCGTTGCATCACCTTTAATCGTGGTTGCCGGGCGTCCAACTGGTGCTGGAGCTGTACTTGGAGAAAAAACAATTACTGTATCGCTCACTGTTGTAGTGAAATCAGCGAATCCACGATACGTGACCGTAGATAATGGTTTAAGGTCCTGTTTTTTTGACGAAACTTTGGGCTGGGGTTTAAAAATCTTTGGCACTCGTGGACGATATGCCTTGTGCTGTTCGTCATCGAGAGCAATAATATCGACGTCTTTTGTTACGTAATCTTGCTTGACCGTATACGTCGGGAGATCTTCGTTTCTGACCTTGGCTGGCTTAAAATGTATCTCATTTTCAACTTTGCCGAAAATATCGTTGTTTTTTAGATCATTCAAATCTTCCTTCAAGCCTACAGATTGTTTGACACTTTCGTCCTTTTTCCCGATTCCATCTGCCGAATTTTTGAGAAACGGATCATTTTGGATAGGTTTTGGATTTCTGTTTCCTTCGTACGGCGCTGATGGATAAACAACAAAAGGTGCTGACTCATCTGGCGATATGTCCTTGTCGTAAAAAACTCTGCTCGACGTGGACAAAATTTTAGCATAATAACGACCGTTGTTCAAAGTTGTACCCACCACTTGCGTGGCATATTCTGTACTTGCGCCATCTTGAACGAAAGTTCGTGCAGTTTTTGATAAAATTCCAACCGGGGGAGCAGATTTACCGGAACGAGCGGGTACCAACAGAAGAGTCGTAATATTTTCTAATCAAAAAAACGTTGTTCGATAAATCATTTTTAGAAATTCATTGTTTAATTAAAGGGGATTTTTTTTTTTTTTTTTTTAATTCGTGATTATGTTAAAATAAAAATACGTGTTACACCCAAAATGAGGCAGTGTTAAAAGTAACGAGATGTGTCAATGTTAAACAAAAAATGAATAGTTGGTTGTCCGTGTCGTTGAAGTTTGTCGTCAGTTTATTTAAAAATGTAGATTGTCAGAGAGACGAAGTGGCGAACGGACGTTGAAGGCAGACGGCATCCAGTTGTTCAGAAGAGTTGAAGGCAGGGAGCAGACGGGAGCAGTAACAGAAACAGAAAAAAAAGACAGAAACAATCTTAGTAGACTCTAAAATTAGTTGCTTGCTTGCGACTTGAGTTGCACCGCGAAAAAGCCTGCTTTACGTTAATAAACCCTTGTTTCAATTAACAATGTGGTTCGATTGTTGCAAAGATTTATAAAAGCCATTCAAATCGTGGTGAAGAAACACATTTGTTTTAAATATACAGAATATTTATAGAGCAAATGAGTGTGCAGAGTTTTACAGTATTCCATAACACAGTGCAGTTTTTAATATCAATAAAGAAGCATTAAGTGATTATGATAGTCGAGAAAGTTATTGTTATTATTCTTTAAATTAGTAAAATGAAATTTTGCTGTCCAAATCAAAATTTCGCATGATAGTTATTAAGCATATGTGATTTAATTTGTTGTTGCAAAAGTATTTTTATCGTGCTGAATAAATCAATTTAATATGTTCAAAGAGCTAGCGATGAACAATCACTAGCTCGCAATATTATAGCATAATTTGGATTCCAATGATTTGAAAAGGCGTCTTCAAGTTGCTGGTAATGTGAGTATAAAATACAGCAATTTGTACAATGTGAAAAGAGTATATGTGATTGATAGTATATTTAAGCGTATGAATAACAATCATAATGATAATTAAAATAATCATAATAATGATAATAAAATTAAAGCACGATAAAAAAGCGTGAGTTTACTTTGAGTTCACGTGTAAGGCCGCACATCGCGTCAACTCGTGAAAATGTAAGGCTCCAGAAAAATTGTGAAACAGAACAAAGAAAGAAGAAGAATAATGATAAGGCTAGCTTTGTAATTACTGTACATGATTATGTTGTCGTTAAACATGCTTTTAATACATAGTTGCAGATTGTCTTGTTACACTTTTTTTTCATCATGATAGCGTAAGTTGCATACGTTGTTATTTGTAAAATTAATACTTATAATGAAGACTATACAATATATTACAATTGCGAGACACACACAGACACACGTTTGTTATTTTATGAAAAGTGATTGATAATGTATGTACATAGACGCATAATGTTATTTTTGAATTACTTTGAAACTCAATTGGTTTTTTTTTTTTTTTTTT
>NW_019379465.1:1396277-1418157 GCF_000648655.2 Copidosoma floridanum | reverse complement strand
TTTTCTTTTTTTTTTTTTTTTTTCGCCCTTAGGCCATATCACGTGGATTTCGAGGAAGCGAGTTGCTCGCAACGTGTATACCCATATATTACCTGCTGGACCATCCATACGTGGGTACATTACATGTGTGTTCGCGGATACTGAAACGGCTTTCGAAATATCTTTCGGAGAAAAAAAAAATAATAATAATAATAATTACAATTACTCCCATGGGTTGTAAACATAGATTTCGGATTAACATTGGCGGTATCAAATGTCGCTTTTACGCCCAATGATGATTATTGTCTCTGTCCTCGTCGCTGCGCCTACATTGGTACCTATACATTATATCTGTATATATATTTTGGTATCTGAAAACGAAGAGGGAAAGCCGAAGGTTATTACGTTGGCTCTTACGCACTCGCTCTCCCTGGGGTGTGTGGTGGTGCATTTTCTCATGCCACTTTCTAATGACTTTTTTTTTTATCGGTAATTTTTTTTTTTTTTCTTCGTCTTCCTCTCAAACTCATAAGCCATTAAACTATTATATCTTATGAAATGTAATTAATCGCGATCTGTTAGAGGGTTGGGAAAAAACACTTGTTCGAACAGTATAATGGAGAAACGGGGATTCTATACGAAACCCATTGAATTCCAACGAGTAATTGGGTTATTTGAACTTTGGAGGACGCAATCAATGTTATCTGATGTGTTTTACTGAAATATTTTAAGCTTTAGTGCCATGTACATTCGGAAGTATTAATTTCACAATCCACATGTATCAGTGTCGTTGTAAAAAAAGAAAAAGAAATAAAGATTTTAAAATACACTCGGAGCGATTAGTACATATATTTACCGCGGAAACGAAACGAGGGAGACAACAACGAGTCGAATCGGCAAAATGATTAGATTTTGCGGCCAACCGATTGTCCGTTTGAGCCCAACAGATGTTGTACACCCAAACAAACACACCATAATGAAACAGGAGATGAAGATAACGGCAATAGGATGGATGTAATCCATGTAAGTATATAATTTGTACCTTATTTGTATAATATGTATTATGTTATGAGCCAATGATGGAAGATGAGAAATAAACGCTGCATCGTCAATCGAGAGGCAAGTTTACAATATACCCATGCAGGTACAACTAAATTATTGCTCGCCACCACCGAGTTTTTCCTGTATGTACCTATACAGCAAGTATAAGTAAGTAAGAAGCCAAACGAGCGCGTCGACGTGTGCAAGTTAGCTTGCGTGTAAAGTCGCGTTTACATGGTTGGCGGGGCTCTCACTTGCAAAAGCGAGTATACAGCGTATGTACAACGGGCGATAATCATCTGCCGCTGTCTGCGTGCACTTCGTCATTATTATCATCATCATCAAACTAACGAACAGTGCAGGCAGCGCGTAACTTCTCTCTCTCTCTCTCTGTGTTGTGTATATTGTGGCGTGCCTGCCACTCTTCTTTTTTTTTTTTTCCTCCTTGTTGTTACCGCTGTTGGTATGCGCGTGAAGAATTTCACACGAAAAAAACACCGACAATCAGCGATGCGCGCGTTACCCTGATTTTTATTAATTATATTATTACGACTCGCGTGACATAACAGCAAATCTCTCTGTCTCTCTCTCAACCTGTACACCAACTCTTACATCCTCGTGATTTGTGTTGTAATGCAATTCTCTTCGCTAATTCAAGTCTGGTTCAAATGCGCATAGGTTTTTTTTTCGTTTTGGTAATGCGCGTGCCATTTGTTCACACTTTAATGGCTCGATAGAAGAATCAAAACAATAATTGAGCTGACGGGGATTTGGGTCGAAGGAGAACGATTATCAGCGAGTTATTTATTCCTTGTCGAAAACAACGAAGCGAATGAGATATGATGAATACGCTAAAGAACTCACTTAACGACGGCTCAAAAAGAAAGTATAGGTGCCCGTGCACGCAGAAAACGCGCAAGCAGTTGAGCACACGCTGCCGGAGGAGGAGACGAAGTGGAAGCAAAAAAAAAAAAAAAAAAAAAAGAGAAGGGCNGAGATATGATGAATACGCTAAAGAACTCACTTAACGACGGCTCAAAAAGAAAGTATAGGTGCCCGTGCACGCAGAAAACGCGCAAGCAGTTGAGCACACGCTGCCGGAGGAGGAGACGAAGTGGAAAAAAAAAAAAAAAAAAAAAAAAAAAATCAGCGCTTGGCCAAATATACCCTGAAAAAAGGATGTTGGAACGATACCACATTACTTTAGTTTAGCACACGTGTACGCGAGTATACGAATGCACTCTGGTGTGCAGGTATAATAGATATATATACGTGTGGCTGCAATGACCTCGTACGCGGTGCTCCTCATAGATGATGGGAAACACTTAACATTTTGGCCTGGTTCTCAGTACTGTCTCCCCGGGAGTGCATAGAACAGAACGTTGCTCGAGTTACGTGAACAGAGAGCATCATGCACGTATAGGTATACATAGATCCATACATATACACGTGTACATGGGGGAAAAGGTACGTCAAGCAGCAAAGTGATGAGCATATGATTTATAACATTTATAGCATCATACATCCCTGAATTTGTGAGTACAATGTAATTACTGAGCGCATCCGATTTCGCAGCACCGATGATCGAATCGGCCCGTTACGTATTCTTCTCGAATGGTAAATAACCGTGTCTTTTGCACCGATACGGAAAAACCTCAGCGATCCCATCCATTAAAATAAAAATCTTTCGATCAAAAGCTACGGCTATACTGTGACCGAGGATGCGAGTAGAAAAGTTTCGTTGGGTACGACGAGGCTCCAGTTTTGCGGAGGGTTGGTTTTTACTTCCTTACACGCATACCCGATGCCACGGACGACGAGTGCGAGTTAACGAAAAAAACAAGATCTGGAGAAGGAGACGTTGTGTACAAATACGTAATAGAGTGTCGTGGAAAGGACGGGAGGCCAAAAGAGAGAAAGATACAAGTACTCACTGGAGTACATCCATACATACAATATGTACAAGTATATAGGTACTGCACGTATAGCGCTTGGAGAGTTACAGTTAGATTAAACTCGAGCAGGTCGAGCAGCTCCGCGACTAGGTAGCGCAATTCAATCTTTTTCCTTGCTCGCTCTTTTTCAGCGTGTGTATCTCATGTACACGTGTGGGGAATCTCTGTATCTCTCGCGCTTACTGGGTCTCTAGCGGCAAACCGATCTTCTCGGATCTTGCGCCCCCCCCCCCATTTTTTCCTCCATACACCCATACCTGCACCGGCAGAAGCAGCACCGTCACAACAAACAACTATCATCCTCCTCGTTCTTTTTATGCTCGTTTCCCGTTTTCCTGCTCCCGATCGCGAGTCGCGATCATGCCCTTACGCATGCACCTGTGTCGCCGGCTCGCCCGTAACCGATTCTCTTTGGCTGCTCATTTTTATCCATACAGCTATCCCGTGTTCGTCACACAGGTACATAAGTATGTCTCAAATTCAATAATCGGACGATTCACTCGTTAAAATGCGCAGTAGAAACGAGGTCACCATGTACCGTGGATCGGTAAATCGTCCGATGCGATGAATGGCGATCGGTAAATGGAGACGACAAAAACCAACCGATTTTCCAACGATTCGACGATTACGTTACTACGATTCCTCAAAACGCGCTCGAAAGTACATCTATAGTTTGTACCGCGTTTCTCGCCCTCTTAGGAGCAACTCCATCAGGTGGAATTCTCCAACAAATGAGTACGATTTTTCTCGTCAAGTTATCCAACCCGAGTAGGTATACACACACATATATACCTAAACTTTTTCCAGAAGAAGAAGAATCAAAGTTCACCGAGTGTACCCACCTCGCAAGACATTCGCAACATCTTTTCTTCTTCTTCTTGTCTCCCTCGGCTGAGGCAAGGATTGCGCTCGCTCATTAGCGCGCTCGAGTTTAGCGAAATTTCGAAAAGACAAAGAAAATTAAAGCCGCAATTTGCATGGTCGGGTGGTCTACATTGCCAACACCACAGTGCATAGGGTACGTATAACGAGCGAATTAGGGTCGGAGAGGGAGAATGCATACGTATACAGATGGCGAGGACGAAAAGATGAATAAGTGGCAGTATATATTATAATGTATACATACGTGTGGTATAGGTATATATACAAGTACAACAGCCGCTGCAGCCGCAGGGAGAAGAAAAGAGAAGGGAAAAGAAGAGATAGGCGCATGCATGCATGCATGGGTAATATATAATAGAAGTGAAGGAAGACTTTCTAATATTGCATCACTCACGTAAGGGAACGACTTGTGTGTGCCTGTATTAATATATATATATGTACTGGGGTACAAAACTCGCGAGTACTGCACACACACTTTTGGAAGGTATATACATTATATATATATATGTGTATAATGTTATAACATTTGTGCTCTCCGCTCGGCTCTCCGAAGAAACTGCATCAGCCTCTCGCTGTACCTTCACATCTTGCGTTTCATCCAACTGCAGAGAGCGACCGGCGGCTCCTCCTCCGCCTTCTATTGTACATTATGATTTCATCCTCTCTATGCAAACTAATTCCATCCGCGAGCTCAGAAAATCTGTACTTGCGGTTCCCAGAACCCGGTGATGCCCCTTTTTGCCTCATCGACTTGCAATTAAACAACGAGTGGACCTTGGAGGGATGGAAACTGCGAGCACTTGATGCGTGGGATTTTTACTCGACAGTTGAAAAATAGGCCTCCCAGCGCAGTTGAACGATACGTATACGCAACGAGAATTTCTGGTTGGGTATTATATATTTACGGACGAATCGTAAAAACGTAAACGCTCGCGTACTCCTATAACAAGTCGTAAGTATTCCGTACGTGTAAGCGCAAAGGAAGAAAATACATCGGAGCCTTTTCATGGTAATTTGACCACTTTGTTTTTCTTTTTTTTTTTCCCCTCGCCACCATACGTACATATATCTATTTCTCAACTCGTCCCACGCGCATAATCATCGATGAATCCAAAGTTGAATGATATTCGGAGTGAGAGAGGGATCGTCCATTGGGATACATCTCAAGAAATTACTACCGCGAGACCTTTCACGGATATCGAACGTAAGTCCCGCCAATTAATCACGGTTTGCGCTGATGACGATCATTAATGAAAAAAACAAACTATTATACATCGATTCTCTGGTAGTTTATTGGAAAGGGGGAAAAAAAAACGAAAAAATTTCTTATTTTCTGGTTCGGAAGCCGAGATAATTTTTTTTTTTTTTTTTACCCGAGTTCAAATTAAATCTCGAGAGATATACGTATATGTATTAAGGCAGGGAGGGTGTTTCGCAAGCGTATACGGCGACCCAAACCGCCGGCTGGTTCTTCAATTAAGGCGGGATTTCGCAAAAGTGACTTTTTCAGGTTTTCCCATCACTACGATTAAAAGTACCCACGTTTATGCCAACGCGGGTTATCCATTCTTGGATTTTGACAAAAAATTCCTATTTTTCTTTTCTTTTTTTTTTTTTACTCGTGGAGAGTTTAACTTTCTACGCGTTCTTCCTCTTCTTTTTTTTATTTTATTTTTTTTTTTGGTAACCATCGCTCCTTCGTCCGTCCAACTTGTATATAGGTATACACTTTACGGCAGGCGCTTTCGTCCACGGCTATAATTTCATTATTGTCTTCTAACGGTTACGCGGGGAAAATTACACGCTCCGCGCACAGCGGTCGCCCGAGTAAACACTGGGATGTGCCCCTCGAATGTAAAACCATCGATATAAAAAAAAAAAAAAAAAAAAACCATTACGAGTTATTTTCTTTCCGGCGGAAGATGTAAATACACATCGAGGAGCGCGTTGGCTTTTACCGCGGCGTTAAATTAAAATCAACGATCGCGATCAAAATGAATTGTTGCGCCAGCAAAAAAGTAGGCGCCCCCCCGTGGGAGGATATAAAATACAACCATCATCGGCAGCGATAAAATTACATCGAGGAGAATGGGAACGTTGATTTTTTTTTTTTTTTTTTTTTTTTATGACGAAAGTGAAGGTGTAAAAGAAAGATTGCTCACCTACCGCGGATTTGCTTGGGTCAAAGTGTTAACTTATACATGTATCTTTTCTCCCCTCCCTTGTGCCCCAGCCCGCATACAGCAACGCGCCTTTGGAGTTTCGTATTTTCCCATGTCAATCAAATCGTTTGCTATTATTATTCCTCTTCAAAATGGTGATTCTCCTAGGCTTGAAATCGTACACGAATTACAATTCTCCTTTTTTTTTTAACCATCGCTTTCCCAAAGTACAGCTGAATGGTTTAATTATTAGCGCGGTAATGAATTCACGGTCCAAGTTACGATCTGGACGATGAAAATGATTTCTTTTTTTTTCCCTTTTATTGATAAATTATTCATCGCTTGACCTCAAATTCGACAGAGGCGGCATATTTTTGGTGAAAGTAACCGCTATCGGATCACGGATTTTCGATGGAACCGGCGGATAAAACGCACGCTCCTTCTCGTTTTCGAGCCGTGGCGAAACCCAACGTGTTAGATCCCCGCGCGGACTTTCAAAAATTATATGGCCCATTAACTCATTAGTTTTCAAAAAAAAAAAATAAAAAAAAAGGCCAAATCAGTGGGTTTGGCATAAAAATACGACATAAGATAAAAGAGAAAGTTTCATCGAACCATGTACGACACTGCCGGAGGGCTATGTACGTACCATTGCTCGTCTCTCGATCGACAAAATGATTGACCTCAGCTTTTTATCCTCCGGCTGAGTTACACACCCCCGCTCTTTTCCACTCGGTTAAACTTTCAGAAAAGCGTATACGTCTTGGGGAAAATTATTCAAACAATATCCAACGACACTCGGCGGACTTTCAATTTGCAGTAAAGGGGGGGTTCAGGCGACTGGGTAAAGGGGGTGGGGGGTGGAAAAAACCAGATTTCGACTTTCGAACGGTGCGAAAACAGCGCCGCGAGGGAAATCGCAATGCCGTTGCGATGGAAAAGCTCGAGCGCAAGCTCCACCGCTTTGGTGTACATAGATGTACTCTGTAACCGATAGACAGATGTTTCCCGAAACGCGAGAAAAGAGGGACCAGTGATACCTGAAATGATCGAGAGCCGGTCGCAATTTTGCACGCACGCGCGCCCGTAACAGCTGTTATAGTTGGAAAGCCCACGCCTCGCATGGAGCTCAGCCGCGTACGTGTAAAAGTAAAAGTGTAAAATCGAATTGCGCGCGGTTGACCCCCGCGGGAGCATGTGGACGACGTGCAGGTAAGTCGCGTCGAACAGGTAAGCGTATACATTTATGTATCATATTGTATGTATGTGTGGGTACGAGGGTTGGTAACTTACCGCGATCGGTGGGATCGGTAGTGGTAGCCGCGGAGACAGCGGCAAAGGCGAGGACGAGCAGGACGAGCCTGGCTGGCCCCGTCTTGGCACCCATGCCGAGGGCTGTGGAGCACGCGATAAGCGAATCAACTCTGGCTGCTGTCATGTAGCGCGGGGGCCCGGTTTTTGCAGCATGTGTCGGCCAGCCCGTGACCCTCAGTCGTGCGGGTAACGAGCCTCGACGAGCATCTGAGACGGGCTTTTTTTTCTTTCTTTCTCTCACTGTATCGGTATGGATTTGTTTTTTTTTTTTTTTTTTTTTTTTGTCCTTTTATCGCAATTTATCGGTGCACACTATTAACAATAACAACAATAACGGTAACAACAATAACAGTAACAACAACAGCAGCAACAACAACAACAACAACAATATTAACAACAGCAACAACAACGACTATAAAGACCGGTTGTATCGATTGTATGTATTTCACTCCCTTTTTTTTTTTTTTCTCTTTTAGCCGGTTCGATTTTTTTGTTTTCGTTATTCCCGATTGTCTCTTTAGCGATCGGCAAGGAGCGTGGGTATATTGGGCGGGCGAAGCTGCAGTGGATTATCGCGAGTCTCCCGGAGAAATGAAAATAAAGCTTTCTCCTGTGGACCGCGGGGGCTGTCTCTCGTTGGCTTCCCTCGGGTGTTGCACTGCGAACTGACTGGTTATCCGCGACGGCTCGCGACAGGCCGCCACCGCGCGAACCTCTTTCAGGTATACCGGGAGAAAGGTCCCTCTCTCTCTTTTGCCGTGAAGCCACGGCTAACCCGCTCCTGTGTGTACCACCTCCTCCTACTTTTCCTCCTTTTACTTCTCCCTCTACTGGGTGCAGTGTGTGTGTGTGTGCACGGGGTCTTCGAAGGTACGTCTCAAACTCGACGCCGCTCGTCGTCGGACATCCAGGAGCCAACAGTGTTTGCGCTGATTTTTTTTTTTTTTTTTTTCTCTTTTTAGGTGCACCGGCGATCAAACTTAATATTCAAACGCGTTCAGGAATTCCGGCTAATTTGTCGCTCGACCGACTATTTCAATGTGTATACTCTGGCGGGACTCGGTTTATTCTATTTTCGAAGCTCTTTTTTTTTTTTTGCTCGCGACAATATTTTATTTGAAAAGGAAAAAAAGGAACTATTGAACGAGCGACCCCATATTAAAGGCGCATTAAAATTCATAGGCGACGCACCGTGCCGTTCAACATTGCATTATTCGTTCGTCGAACAGAGCCGTGTGAGTTGGAAAAAAAAAAAAAAAAACTAGCCAACGGGCACTTAAAACCGTACAAAGTATGCGGTAATTAAAAAAAAATAAAACCCCGAGAAATGCGAAAAACGCTTAGAATGTGTACAGTAGTCCGTAGTAGTATAGTACGCGGGGGGGGGGGGATGCTGAAAGAACTCGAAACTAGGTATGTATATGATATATACGGTGGAGCGGCGACGGTGCAAATAATACACACTTGACTCGATCGAGCAACCTGTTGGACGTTAGAATCCCTCTCGAGTGTGTCCGCGTATATTCCGTATACCTACGGCTAAATTCCGAGGTCACACGCGCACGTGTACCTTGTATACCCATGCACATGTGCATGTGTAAAACGATCGGTATCTCGCAGCTAGCCCGCAGATCGGTATAATTAAGCATTAAGGTTCTTAATTATGCGACACGACTCGCGTACAAAGTTGGCAGACAAGATACATCTATAATGTGTAAACGATTGGTACGTGTATACCGAGCCGAGCCGATTTCGCTACAAGTACGGAAAATGGCCCGACAAGCGCTAAGTATCATCTACTGTACAAATTGACGAAACGCGAGATGATTTGCACAACCGATCCCCAACCGGTCATATGGACCAAACACCGGCTGCAGGTGCCGGACCATGAGCTGTACTAAAAATAATTAACGATACATCGTTTGCAGGATCGCGCGGTGTAAAAGACATCGGACTCGAAGAAAGAAACGAATCCAAAGACCCGGCGAGGATCAGTGGGTCGTCGTCGCATCGTACAAGCGCACGGGGGGACACAGGTGGATACGACCCGGGAACCTACATTCGCGGCGCTCGTCGCGATGCAGACTTTACGTATATATATACACCGAGAGCAAATGCCGCGAGCCATAGCCACTCTCCGCTCTCCTTTTCGTACGGTCGCCGTCACACCGGGTAAAAAGGGTACACGCGAGCGTGTAGGTATTATAAGCGAGCCATCGCGGACTCGTTGGAATTCCCGGTGGTAAAACGTTTTGCACCACATAAGCCGTAAGCTACTCGATCTCTTTTTCCGCGCTCCGCCTTTAATCCTCGATTTCTTGTGTATATACACGCGTATGTATATATATATATATGTACATACATTATATACTCTCGTGGTGTGCCTACTTACTTATTTGCGCTTTGCCGTGCCAGAGACGCGCGACCGCGAGGCTCGGCTCTCCCGAATTTCAACGTGCCGTCGCGCGGGCGCTTTTGTGGCCTGCGGCTACCGGATTTTTCAACCGTACCAATACATTTATGTAGGCATTTACACTTTTATATACTTATATATATACACGTATGCTTACCGTCGCCTCTGACCTACATTCATTCACCATTACCGCCACTTTTTTCTTCTCCTTCTTCTTTTTTGTTTTTTCATATTCCTTACTATTTTTATGTATATACACTTACCGAGTACACGTACTGTGATTTTATTACGATATTACGCATAATATTATTTAATTTCATCGCTTGAAAATCGACCGTTAAATTCTTTAGTGATGTACATGTATAATGATGGGGATCATCACTGTAGGTATATATGTGGCATCAAACTTTATTAACCATTTTTGCGCTTCAGTATTTAATACGTAGGCAAAATTCTATGTATACAGTGAATTACCAGATCCATTCCCACATTAATAAACATTAAATTGAAGTATCGATGCGAAAGTCATAAGAGCGAATATCAGTAACCCCATTTTGAGGAATGCAATAAAAAAAAATATCCAAGTACTTATCAATTTGTATTGGGTGAATATTCATCAAAGCTCTAATTGAAACATTTTTGTTTTATTTTCAAATAAATAAGAGTTTTTGTTTACTGGAGTAGTTAGATCTAGTCCAAACGGGTCAATCTATGGATTATTAGACAAAATTCATTTCATAAATTCACAATAAGTGACATAATATAGTAGTGGAACTTTCAATTTAAAACATCGGTATGTACAGTCGGTATTGTCGGAAAGTTACTCAATCGGTAAGTAGCCAAGGGAGCAAACAATTGTGACAGCCAATATTGCAGATTCCGATCGTACCCAACTAACCCAACCTGTGACAAGCAACATAAGCACTGGCATTTGAGTAAAATCAAAACAACAGAACACGTGCATCAAGTCCGTTTCCCGCGAGTGTTAATAATTAATCAATCAATTTATAGGCTCGTTCGTTTAACCAGGTAAATATAATTTTCATCACTTAATTCACGCAATAAGTATATCAAAACCTGTCAGGTATACATTATATACACAATTTTTTTCTACGTATCTCTATTTTTTATACTTTTTCATTTACAAGTATTCGATTATTCGGTTTTACATATCATTTGTAGGACTACTGTCAGCACGAGCTGAAAATTTGCTTTGACTTGCTACAGCATGGGTGACTTTATACCAACTCTTGGCTCCAAAAACAAAAAAAATGCAGACCAGTTGGTCGAGGTTGTTAACTATGAAGAGCCCAAATGGGGTAAATCCGAAAAACCAATGAAAAAAGAGACAAATGATAACGGTGGTGGTGATCAGGACAGTGTACAAAGTGCAAAAAAACGACAAGAAAGTGAAATGAGAAAATTTAAACATGATATCATGAAGTTTAGTATGACTGGTTTTGAAAAGAGCAAGGCTCGCAAGGCTAAGGTTGCACTAGCTGTAAGCTTAGGTGCTGAGCCACCAAAAAATAAAAAGAAACACTACAAAAAATTGCTACGACAGAAAAAACAAGAAAAATTAAGGGAAACCGCATCTAAAGAATTACCATCTGGTTTTACATCCACTCAACTAGATAAGTTCAAAAGTAACATTAAGAAAAACAAAAAAGTTAAAAAGACGAAGGGAATCCTTGGAGTTTACGGTAAAGTGACTAAGAATCAATGAATCAATGAAAACTGTTTAATAGCTATTAAAAACCGTATTTAATAAATTTTACATATGTACAGTTACAACTTGTTTTGTGAATGAAAAATAAAGAAAATGTAATGGATGTTAATAACTTGCTGATACTTCAACTTTTATGCATTAACCTATCTCTTTACAAATTCATTCAACATCCATTTTATCTTCAGTTGTCTGACTAATACTGGTTGAAATTTCTGTATCAACAACTTTGCTTACATCACTTTGATTTTGAGTGGTAGCTTCTCCTGTACAATCATTTTGTGGCTCCTTACGACCTTTTTTGTGATTTGATTCTTGTTTTTTTTTCAATTTATCCTCAAGTTGTCTTTTTTTGAAATGACAGAATTTAAAAGCTGGTATAAGTTTCAAGTCTCCATTCCATTTTTGGAGCATACTGCATTGACTTATGTTTAAAATATCTGGAATTTCTGAAGAAAATGTAAAAATTATTTTCAGATTTCAATCAATGAACGTTTTTTTAGATTCTTACCTAATCCACAGCTTTCAAAATCATTTCTTTCTCTTTCCTTAGTCATATTAATAGCCTGTTCTCGACCAATGTGCTGCTTATTTCTGTGGACTCCGATGGAACGCTTTATATTGATTTGCTCCAATTCTTCATCATTACGTGCCATGTACCTTATTAACAAGTATAATTACAACTGCTGTTAATAATTAATATTTATTTTAATAATCTTTTAATATATATTTTCTACAGTACACCTACTTTTCAACTAATGCAGTAGTTAGTTCAACTGTGTATGGACATACACTTGAGTCCATGTTTTTCTGAAACCAAAGTAATTTGTCGGCAATCAGAGACTGTTTCAGTTTCGTTTCTTGTTTATTCCTTTCTTTCTTCGTATCTCTAAAAAGAATCAATTCAAATTTGTTACAAGCACTAAATTACAATGAAGTAGTCGTTTATTTAAATGTTATTCAATACATCTTACTTGCGTAACTTTTTCACCACTGCTCGACATTTTCTGCTTTTGGGATGCAACAATAATGTTTCTTCAACACGTGCCGATTTACCTTTTGCCGATTTTTCAGAAGCTGAAGGCTAAAACGTATTGATGTATTAACTCTTATTGAAAATCTTGCAAATGAATTAGCTTAAATGTAAAAAAATATAAATAAGCGTAAAATGAAACTAACCATTTTAACGATTTACCGACACAATAAAATATAATTATATCGGTACCCCTATTTGTTTCCCTGCTTCTTATAAATATACTCTTATTTATCCACCATCTGTATAAATGTCAAATAACGCGTGTATAAACGCTGAGGTTAGAGGGGACTGACACACGTATATAACACACACGTGCGCGCGCGCATACTTCCATAAATGATAAATTTATTAAGTATACGATTTTCGTTTTTGAAATATCCTTATAATTTTAATAGCATTTTTACGTTCCATTAGGTACTAACAATAGTACAGGAGGACACTAATACACCACACAATGATATAATATTTTCTGATGATTATGTTTTATTTTTAATTAAAATTTTAGCTATTACATTCTCGAAAGTTGCATAAACTATCCGAAGACATTGCGTTTGTTAGGAAATGGTTTATCTTTCGAAATAAGCGCAAGTTTCCGAAAAGTTTCATTTTTCCTGTACTTATTGCTTCTGGTACTTATATGCAAAATATCCCAATCACGTTCCTATGAGGAAAAAAAGAGTCACCTTCCCTGTTAGAGCTTAATCAGTTGAAAACTATGCTTGAGCTGATCTAAAAATTTACTCTCGATAAAATTAATTAGATTACATACCCTTAACTTCTAATGACTTAAAAAAAAAAAAATCGAATTTATTTGTGCTGACAATTTTTCTCACAATAAAAATCCTGCGGAACATTCGTGTTGAGCAATAATACTGTTTTTTCTTTCAATGTCTCTACGCACGCAAGTGTACATGCAAATAAAAAAATTTTCATACATATATACATATTTGTGAAATTGTGAATAATTGAAAATTTGTCCACACATAGGTTTCGGTTCAAAAACAATTACGTTACAACATTTACAACGTTTGAAATTGTATCTTTACGTAAAAGCAATTATTTGAAATTTGTTACATTAAATTAAATTTATCAGTGTGTATCGACTAATTGTTTTTGAAAAATTATCATCCATTTAAGGTAACGAATTTATTAAACTTGAAACTGTTTTTCAAATTATTTTCAAACAGCCAATTTACCTTGTAGATAATACTTAATTACGACCTTGCCAATTTGAAAATGATATTCTTGACAAACTTGGAAGACAATTTTTTTTTTACAAGCAAGAGGAAAAAAGTTGATTGTGGATATTTATGAGCAATTCCACGCAAAAACCCCTTTAACGAATCCTATAAAATTAAATTAAATTTTGTTTCAGGTTTAAACTTTAGAGCCAACAATCTCCACCTACCGAATACTGTGAAGAATTCGTTACCACGAAATACATCACAATGCATATTTTTTTCAAAGCTTTTTCAAGCTTTTCAATATATTTGGCGTCAAATCGCGATTCGAGACCAAAAAAATTTTTTATTATTATTCTGCTGTTTCATAAGAAAAAGGGTTCAATAAGTTGAAAAAAAATTAAAATTTACTCAACTTATGTTCACAAATTGCTCTCCTTTTTAGCAAACATTCGTAAGATAAAACTCTGTATTCCAAAAACGTGCTAGAAAAAAAAAAGGTTTTTTTGCGGAATCGCTGACAGTATAATACGCTTTTCGAGTAAAGTGCCTCAATTAAAAGTACACTTATCGCAATTATCGGTAAAAACGTACCGCGTTTGAGTTTCGTGGAAACTCGTGCAAAATAAAATTATACATATCGCGCCGGTAAGTAAAACAACTTCGGAAAACGTCGATCCATCGCGCCAACACGATTCCGGTGCTCACCAACAAAAAAAAAACCCAAATTATCATAATAAAATTGGGCAATACTATAGGAAACAAAGTAACATGAGAAATAGAAAAAAAATAGTAAAGCTGCACACAATTAAAGTATATACCTATGAGGAAAGTAGTGGGTGTCGTCGGTGTATTGCGCACAAACTCAGGTAAGTGCAAATATTTATGATAACAAATAACGCAAAATAATGAGCTATGCGAGGTGGGGCGAGGGAAACGGAGGTGAGCCGTGAAATGTAATATGTGCTGATAGGGCATTTTAAGCGCGGAATGCCGAGTCGCCAGGAGACGTTTGCCAGTTTGGCAAAAACCATCGGCACTTTGGTGCACGAACAAAGCAGTTTTGCCAATTACTACCCACTTGGTTGCATGTACACTTGGTGCCCGAAATAAATGTTGTGACTATGATAGCGCAATTCTTTCGATAAATCCATCCGAACGAACATATTTTTGTTCGAGGGGAAAGTGAAGGTTTTACGTATTGGTCAAAGTAACCACGTATCTTACACTTTACCGTAAACTGGAATCGCGATGCCGCCCAACGCCACCTGTGCCGATCCCGATTTGCGCACCAGACCCGGTGAAGCCGAGCTGACCGCGCGAAAGGCCCGCGAAGATGAGCCGGAGGACGGTGCAGTCCTCGCCGAAGACGACAAATACAATAGCCGCGAAAAGACTCGAGGACCCTTTGGCTTTAAAACGAGCATCAAGTGGTCCAACACGTTTTACCTGGTGGTACTGCACTCGCTGGGGTGCTACTACCTGCTGACCTTTCCATATCTCAGCCACTGGAGAACAGTAATGTGGGGTGAGTCCAGAGTATCAAATTTAGTTATGGTTTAACTTGTACAGAGCCCAGGTTGTACTCGAAATATCGTTGTTCCTCTCTCGGGGACAGGTATGCTTTTAGGTTTGGTGGGTGGATTCGGGGTGACCGGTGGCGCCCATCGCTACTGGACCCACCGATCGTACAAGGCCAATCTACCGATGCGCGTGCTGTTGATGCTATGCTACTGCTCTGCCGGACAGGTGACTATATTGTTATTCTTTTTTCTTCCATTATTCACAATACATCACAATCGAATGCCATAATGGCACTTTTGTGTCGAGCATCGGCCAAAAACGAGTTCAGCTTGTATAATTGTATTAATACAACAATGGACCCGTTGTACGAAACGCTTGACACGCGCGTTTTCAAGAGGAATGATGTTTGTTGCAGAATAGCATTTACGATTGGGTGAGGGACCATCGCGTGCACCACCGATACAGCGAGACGGACGCCGATCCGCACAACAGCAACCGAGGCTTCTTCTTCGCTCACGTGGGCTGGCTCATGCTCCGAAAGCACCCCGAAGTCATCAGAAGGGGCAACGAGGTCGACATGAGCGACATCACCGCAGATCCCGTAGTCAAATTCGCACAAAAGTAAAGCCCCCCCCCCGTTACATATACGCACACATGTGTACACCCTGTATGCTCCCCTGCGTGACTATTTTTTTTTTTTTTTTCAGGTATTTCGTGCCGTTGAAGTTACTTTTGGCCTTCGTGCTGCCGGTCGCCATACCGGTGTACCTATGGAACGAGAGCTGGTACCTGGCAGCCGTGTCGCAGTGCTTCATGCGCTACATGCTGTCGCTGAACTTCACGTGGAGCGTCAACAGCGCGGCCCACCTCTGGGGCAACAAGCCCTACGACAAGTAACAACAGCCGTTATTTTATTTACTTTTTTTTTTTTTTTTTTTCCTCATATGCACCACCGCACGCGTAAATGCGTGTATATACTAAAAAAAAGGGGGGGTGGGTGTCGTTGATTGACGCAGGAGTATAGGACCCGCGGAGAACAGGCTCGTGTCGTTCCTCGCCGTGGGGGAGGGCTGGCACAACTACCACCACGTTTTTCCCTGGGACTACAAGGCGGCGGAGGTGGGCTACGATTTCAACCTGACCACGGGGATCATTGATTTTTTCGCCCTCGTCGGTTGGGCCTACGACAGGAAGCAGCCGTCACGGGAGCTCGTCGAGTCCGTCGTGCAAAAGAGAGGTGACGGCTCGCAACGCGCCGACACGAAGCATCGTTGATTGCGTGCATTGGTCTGCTGTTCACGCGCGCCGTTGTACCAACCAGCGGGTCATTTGTTTAATATTATGTATGACGTTTCTTTTTTTTTTTTTTTTTTTTTTTTGTTTTGTTTTTTTATCACGTGTTGGGTCAAAAAGAGCAGTTATCCGCTTGAATGGCCAAGGTCTCATGACAAACCAGACGCGCTTCGGGGGAAGAGGTGTATAATCTCGCGATAAGATGTAGTCTTTATTTTCTTCTTTCTCTACAATTTTATTTATTTCGTCCTAGTTAACAATTTCAAAAGCATGTTCTACTTATTAATTGGCTTTTTGCAATTTCATATCAAGTGCAGGTACAAATAATGACATATTATGTATGGACATATGAAAAAAAAAAAAAAAGATTTTAATAAAGTTGAATTGTCTCATTATTTTTGCCTTTGGAAGAATAATCATTCCCGGAATTTTCATGAAATTTGTTAATTTCAGCATCGTTCGTCCTCGTTGTTACTCCGACCACTGCGATACTTACTGCATCACCAATGCCACGTGTTCGTAAAAAAACTATCGGACGCAGCTGAATTTCTACCATTCGAGCATCACGTGATCAGTACGAATTCGACTATTTTTTTTATTCACTTGCCAAATGGTATACCCCGTGATAACGATGTCTGTCTGCACTGCTTAAAAAAACATCTCCCGGAATTCGTCAAATGATTAAATATAAAATGAAATCGGCAAAAACAAGTTGACACATGACTCTCGAGATAGCTTTTTTCAAAACATGTTACAATTTTACGTAATCGTAGAGATTTCGCGATCACGTGAGTGAAAAGAGAAAGAAAAAACTCGCCGAGCGGAAAAGTTGGCGCATGTGTCATCCAAACGCGGATAGCGTCAAAAAGTGACGCGCGACCTAAGCCAGTGCACGGGGTATGTATGTTTTATTCAAAGAAAGAAAAGGAAAAAAAAAAAAAATGGTACCCCGTATACTTCAACAAAACTCACGCAAGAAGAGAAGCAGCCCCGGAGTTAAGTATATGCTCACCGCAAAATTGCACACTGCAGCGCAAACGTGCGGATGTCGAAACGCGTCTTTAGCTCTCGCGAAGTGCAAGTATGAATATATATATCTTTATATATATATGTATGTATGTATGTATGTATACATGCGCACGGAAAAGCGAAGAACGCACGACGATAATCGTGAGAACGCATCGACACCGGAGGAGTACATTATAACTGAGGAAGCGCCGACACGAGCGGGACACGTGCCGCTGGGTGTTGTTAATTTTTTTGTGTGCACGGATAAGACGCTCGCGTCTTCCACGATATTACATATCGTTGAGCATGTACATATACGATGGACATTCGCCGTTATAATAATTATAATAATTTTTAACATGTAGAGTGTAAGCGTCTAGGTGGTTATCGTCAATTACAAGTACGGATCGGTGATTTATCGTGGGTGTGATACGTGCGGAGGGGGGAGAGGGTGGCTCATTCGAGTGGCGCGGCTATGTGTCCGATCACGCGACCACGTGGAGCACTTTGAGTCATATTCCCGTCCGCCACAGCCCCTCTCGCTGATTTTTTTTTTTTTTTTTTTCCCTCGCCATTCGTCATCTGACGATCGACCTCACGCGAATACCTTGCGTTTCGATTGACGTGGTATATTTTGGTTGCTTTATTGCGGGATGGACTTTTCTTACGTGTACATACGTGTCTGGGCACGTGTCACGCTACACATCGTTCGACCGATTGATTTTCAAACAAGAGTACTTTTCTAGATAAATCCGTCTGCGCCACAAGATAATATACTTACCGATACTCGGATAAAAAAAATCCTTCACCCCGTACTTCGTCTGATGATTTTTTTTTTTTTTTTTTTTGATTTTTCGTTTCGGACGTTAAACATTCCAGCTCGAAAGTTGTAGGAATTACATACTTATCTCCTTTGCAATGATAATCACGGTTTATCATAGAATCGCCTATTATAAGTTCTGAATATGCATGTGTGTACTTGCGTCTTCGGTAGCTCGAGGGACAAACAAAAATCACTCGGTCATAATTTATTGCATATTTTGATGCATCCAGTGAATTATACGAAAAAAATACTCCAATGCCCCTGGTTATGTCACAGTACAATGGTATCAATAATACGAATTAATGTGTAATAATCAGTACATTTTATTATCCTGCAGTATAGTGAGCGGGACCTTGACATTCGAGGTAAATTATTAAAATCGTATTTATTGAAATGAAAATTATAAGTATAATAACAACCCTCTCGTCACGTGTAGTGACATTTGAAATCGATGGCAATTTAAATGAGCTTTTATCCGTACGAAGAAGGTTAAAAGAAATGCGAAATGAAAGCTTAAAAAGTGGTTGAATTGTTCATGCAAAGTACCACGGGTTTTCCTGTACAAAGCACGATGCTATATTGTGCAAAAAGTATCATCAGTTAGTTGGTAACTGACGCTATGATATATTTACAAATTCGTTTCGATTCTTATCGATTGATCATGTAATATTATTTTTTTCACAAACTTAAAACTTCCGCATATACTGAACATCTTGTCCTAAAATTTCGAATAAGACTATCTCTACTGTACTATACCATTGAGGTCAACATCTTTATTTTTTACGGTGAATGTAGTATGTATAAAATGTAGGCTATGTATTACATAAAACTGTTTTTATGTTTTTTTGAACGCTGTATTGTAAAAAAAATATTGCACGATGTCTAATGATGTGAGCTACTATAGTCCCCATTAGAAACTCAAAGTTACTCTCCAAATAATAATAGTCCACAAACTAGTTGTGTATACATACATACACATCTATCAATCACAACAAATTATGTTATACGAGACCATCTCGGACTACACTAATTTTCGGTCGAAAAATTATTTTTACACTAGAAATAGTATTTTTACTATGGTTTAAGTACATACACTTTAACTGTGAGGCACTTCCAACTACATTGACCGTGTCTAAAAAAAATAGGTACATCAGTTTGTGATAAGAAGTAATATCTCAAATGTCGTTGACATATACAATGCAGTATCTCCGTGACAATTCGTGACTAATCTCTGGATAAAAAAAATTGAGGCTATTCCATATGAGGAAATCCAATCCAAATCGACCATTTTACGTCACAAAAAAAAATTAAAATTTTTTTTGAGGCACACCTTTGCAATAAATTTTTTCTTGTTCTATGTACCCTCAGAAATAAGGGAAAAATAGTGTGCAAGAAATTCAGGCTTTGTGACATTGTTTTTCACGACTCTGAAGATTTTAATCATTGATTTTCGAAAAGAGTGCATGATTCCCCGGGACACAGGTACTCTCGCGTACTGTATAGACTACTTGACATGGGCTAATGGGGACTTAGATGTATATCTAAGGTAAATCGGGGGTGCTGAACACAATGAACATGGTTACAAATCGATATCTCGATTACTTTTCGAGATATCGATATAACGAGCAACATAATCTAAAAATTACGGGGCGAAAAAAAATTTTTTTTTTTTTTGAGGCACACCTTTGAACCAAATTTTTTCTTGCTGTATATACCTCCAGAAACAAGGAAAAAATTGTGTACAAGTACTTTGGGCTTTGTGACACAGTGTTTTTTATGGCTCCGAAGGGTATAATACTTGATATTTCAAAAATACTAAGTGAACATGATACGTGCGACTTGTACTGCGTTTTTAAAGCAGCTTGTCGTTTTTATACTATACCACGATAAGTTTCTTTTTTTGAGGAACCTGACTAGATTAAACAGGACTTAATTAACAAAAAGACGCTTGAATTTATCAAGTTTTCGGTTAAAACATAAAAAAAAAAAAATTACCAATTTTTTCAAGTTTGAATAAATATTACCATATAGTTTTAGATTAATTATTTATTATCTTATAATAACTCACATAACTTAACAGTAAGTATTGAAGTTATAATAAATTACTAGGGATTATAAATTGTGCATGAATTAGACATAGCAGTTATTTCATTATAATCTCGCTCACTTATTTTAAATATATTTTTTTTTGATATACGAATCGGCTCATCAATTTTGCACAGTACTTGTGTTGGAAATACAGTGTAAACGTCATTATTCTTTGGCCAACGAAAATTTTTTTTTGTTCTCTCTAAAAATCTAACAATTAATGCATTTTTATTAATTTTTTCAAGTTGACCAGGGTACCACTGGTCGTATATTACTACTACCCACTCTCCAACTTTGAAATTTTTTGTTGATTGAAACGGTGAAATATTCTTACTTTTAGCATCATTATTTACAATTTCTTTCGCATCATATGTAACTACACTATCAATCTTATAATGTTCGCAACCAGTATCTATATTACAATGAGAGCACGATAAATAATTGAATGACAAACTTTTACTGTTAGACTTGGACCACATAACTTGATGAACTTTTGAAGTTGCTGGAACTGGCTTTAAATCTTCGGGAACAAGACTATCAATCATTTTAATTTTTTCTTCATCGATACAAAATGAATTTATTTTGCTGCTAGAATTATTTATGCATTGTACCATATCATTTGCACATAAAATATCATGGCCAAAAGTAACATGTCTATCACACATTTCTTTAACAGTACCTCCAATCGCATCAGCTATACTTTTGCCATGACCAGCAGCTGTAAAATTCCATGTAGCGCTTGTTAGATTTAGTTTATTACAGAAAAAATGCAGTAGATAGAAATTAATTTTATTTTTGTACTGTGTCGATGGTCCATCGGATTGAAAATGGTATAGTATAAAAACGACAAGCTGCTTTAAAAACGCAGTACAAGTCGCACGTATCATGTTCACTTAGTATTTTTGAAATATCAAGTATTATACCCTTCGGAGCCATAAAAAACACTGTGTCACAAAGCCCAAAGTACTTGTACACAATTTTTTCCTTGTTTCTGGAGGTATATACAGCAAGAAAAAATTTGGTTCAAAGGTGTGCCTCAAAAAAAAAAAAAATTTTTTTCGCCCCGTAATTTTTAGATTATGTTGCTCGTTATATCGATATCTCGAAAAGTAATCGAGATATCGATTTGTAACCATGTTCATTGTGTTCAGCACCCCCGATTTACCTTAGATATACATCTAAGTCCCCATTAGCCCATGTCAAGTAGTCTATACAGTACGCGAGAGTACCTGTGTCCCGGGGAATCATGCACTCTTTTCGAAAATCAATGATTAAAATCTTCAGAGTCGTGAAAAACAATGTCACAAAGCCTGAATTTCTTGCACACTATTTTTCCCTTATTTCTGAGGGTACATAGAACAAGAAAAAATTTATTGCAAAGGTGTGCCTCAAAAAAAATTTTAATTTTTTTTTGTGACGTAAAATGGTCGATTTGGATTGGATTTCCTCATATAT
>NW_019379465.1:1356885-1394446 GCF_000648655.2 Copidosoma floridanum | reverse complement strand
ATTGTGGTATTTGTTGTAGTACTGTTCAGTATTAATTATTTGTTTCGTAGTAATTAAAGTAACACATCTGTACTTATACATTTTCCTCACTTGGAATTTTATTTTAATTTATAATGCTCCAATTGTATCTGCATAAATTTACAATGAAAATGTACAGTGTAACATAAAAAAAAAAAAAAAAAGAAAAAGAAAAAAAATCGTTTGTGCCTTTGCAAATTCATGAAAAGTATCTATGTAGGTAGTTTGATTCATCATCGATGAAATCATCAAATTACCATACAGAAGGTAATTTTGAAATCGCCTTCTGAACTGATTAATTCAATAAAAATCATGCATATACACCACAAATATACACCACATCAAAGTACATAATATTATACGAGCTTTCGGGGTGATCTTGAGAATACATTTTTCGCAATTACAATAACTAGTGGATTTTTCAAAGATTTTTACGTATAAATAGACTCGTATACACATGATATATATTTTGTGGGGTATACCCGGTATACCTTTTGCGTGCGTGTGTAGACGTAGATGTGGAAGTACGGATGGAGCTGCTCCATTGGAGCACAGATATACATTATATTATGCTCTCGCAGCGACGGCGCATAGCGACAGAAAACGCGTGGTGGGAGCATCTCTCTCCCGGACGAACGGAAAATTGATCCGCCGGTTCCATTGCTCTTTAGTATACATCCATACATACGTGTTGCGTGAAAACAGATTTCTTTCTTTTTCTTCTTTTTTTTTTCTTCTTTTTTTTTCCTCATTAACAACTGGAGTATATACATAGGTACACGAATCGCGTACAGTGCCATTGATGCAGCTATCTCGCGACTCTTTTACCTGTACGTATATACATACAAATATATATATATGTTGGTGCATGTTTACAGTATATAGGTGAACGCGTTCCGCAAGCGCGCGTTAGTTGTACCTACACCACCGAGTAGTATACAAGTGCCGCTTAGTTGCTCTCTGCAGCTGCTGTTGCCGTTAAAGTATACACATATATATTTAATATTGTCGTGCGGTGCTCGTCAACGTTTCCATACAAAAGGAGTTTCCACGAGCAGCTATACATTATAATACCTACCATCGCAGCTCCGATTTCAATTGGATTTCCTCTCAACTGCCCAACAAAACTCCAAGTCTTTCCCGACAAGGTAATTTTTGGTTATTTTTACGCGCAGCTCACTTCCTTTGGACACCTCTTGGCTCCGCATCCTTTTTCTTCTCGTTCTCGTCTACCTCCTATCATTTCCCGACAATTTAAAGCTCCCCTGCACATCATGATGTATACAAGCATCTTTTAACAACATTCGCACTGTATAACAATACATTCTACGTTAAACAAAATACGCGTGTATACCTGGCATAGACAAAGCATACTTTACCCCCATCAATGTGAATATACATACATACTCGATTCGTATATACGTCAATCAAAATCACGTTATGCATCATCTACTTTACAGGCTCTTTCGTGTATGCACATTTACGCACATAAAATACATTTTCACAGGTGTTGTACCTACCTATATTATATTTATGGAGATTAAGGTTTTCGCTATCGTATATACACACATATACGTGTGTTATTGTTTTCGTCGCGACTCATTTGCTCTGGCGTATACTCTTATAGATAGTTAATACGCATGAATCATTCACGGTGAACATTTCGATTAATTCGCATTAAAATCAATCCATTGCGTTATTGGGTTATAAAAACAATTGTTATTATTTTTATTATTTTTTTTTTTTTTTTTTTTTTAATGAACGAAGTATACGTAAGGTACAATAATTTAAATTTATGATTCAATAAATGCATGATAGTGTTCAACACACATGATGATGATGATAATTGCTTACTTGCGTTTTTGCGCGCATGCGAGCCCAACTGATGCACGGTGTGTATATATATATGTCTATCAATCTACGCACATGTCCCCTGGCTCGTCCGCTTTTAAATTTACCAAGTATAATATGATACCTATTGCGTGTACCTCAGCTGTTCCGTCTAAGCTGCCACGTGAGCAATCAGGACCTAATAATACTATTAATCGACGCTCGTATATATAATTAACACGAACGATCCGTGGCCGAATTACGCGGATACTGCGTCTTTTCAACTCTGGTATATTGGTGTTTTCTGTCGCGTTAACGTGACAAGGGTATCATGTGTACCTATGGATTCGTCATTGAGAATATACCATGTTCTCAACTTGGGGAGGACAAACTTGCAACAAATTCACCATAGAAGCGCTGGTACTTTGCACTTTCGCTGCGAAATTAACTTTTTTTTTTTTTTCATCACAAAGGGTGCAAACGGTTATTTACAAAAATAACATGAATAATAATTGTATAAAAACAATGATGGAATATGTTGATCATTGCCGATTTCATCGGACAATAACGAAGTTTCTAAATAATCATAGAACATTGCATTTGCTTGAAAATTTCGAGAAAAAACTACGTGTATATCTTACATCACATCGTGAAAAATAACTATTATTTTTTGAAAGGGAAAAAAGTAGGTACATTCACCTGTACAATGTATAATATGTGTAATGTAAAAAGGTACAATTATACATGTCACGCACAACCGCCGTGCGTTTACGAAAGTGTCTTTACTCATGTACACCGTATACAATTAGTTGCGACAATTTAGTAAGTAATTTGGTTTTTTTTTTTTTTTTTTTTTTTTTTTCGTACCGCGTTATATTTTACAGTAGAGTTTCTCCAGAAGTGAACAAATAATTTTCGAACCGGATTTGTCAATAATTTACGAGCGCATGTGTACATAATATAGTGTCGCATCTCTTTATACGTGTATACGTGTAATGTATACTTTACTTCGACGACATAATACGTGTATTCGCTTGTAGTTGTTGGGTTATTTAAAGTACGTGTCGTATAGGTCTACTATAAGTGGTGTAAATTTGAGAACCAGAACTATCTGCTCCAATATTAATGATAATTTCACATATTCTTTATTTTTTTTTCCTCAATAATAGATGTGAACATGACATTAAAATAATTATTTAGAAGCGTGAATTTAATAAAAAAAGACTACTTTAGCCACTCCAACTTAATTTAGCTGTTGAAATGAATTTGTGAGAAAATAAAATGTACTGGTATAGGAAAAGTCTGGAAGGAGCAAGAGTATACAGTGAAAAATGGTATAGGCTGATATTCGGGAGGAAAAAAAAAAGTAAGGGGAAAAGCACGAAGGCGTGATGGGAAGCCTATATACAGCTTCTGCTTCTCTTAACTGTATACCACCATTACATTTTGTACAAACGTGAGTGTTGTCACGTATAGGCACGATGGTTTCAAAATCTCGTGTAAATTCTTATCTGCATTAGATTTTAAAACCTATTTATAAATACAAAGCGGCTTTTCCGCGTAAGGAAATCATAGTTTGTATAAAATTCGATTGAACAGTTCATCGATTTTAGTAAATTATGTCTCCGAGCCATTTCGAACGTTGATAACGCGTCGTTTCGGTCCGCGTATACAGAGGAATACAAAATTTTTATTTAATTAAAATCGATCGTTCGGTTTTATGATGTGAAACCCCGGAGGACACGTCAATCGTATAAATTTTAATGTTTAAATCCTTGGCTGGCCCGATACAACATTAATCGAATTTAGTGCTGAATTTCAATCGACCACAACAGGCTTCTTACATTGATACTATCGCATTTGAATGCCAAAACCGGAATTAAAATTCACATTTGAATTGATCAATTTTGAAACCGTCACTTTTTTTTTTTTTTTTTTTTTTTTTTTTTTTTTTTTTTTTTTTTTTTTTTTTCTTCTTAGCAGCGGATTCGCGGGTCATGAATAAACCATCACCAAAAATAAGTACACACGTGTAAAGGTTGTACATGCACAAGGACGTAAAATTCAACATTTCGAGTTTATAGGTATATACTGCTGATGTGTGAAAAATTAACCAAGTTCCTGTACAGTCGTATGCAGGTATATGACAAGCGAATCGTGTAAAACACAGAACCTGCAGTCTCTCGTAAACTTATTTTTATCACACGCGCGTATTGTGTAAATAACTATATATATAATAATATAGTCGCTTCATAGTGAAATGTTGCATTGAATTATTAGTGCCGATGCAAGCTCGCGAGCGCCGAAAGCACCAAACTCAAGTATTTTTTTTAAATGTTAAATTCAACATCCGAAAAATAATTCTTAAACAGTAGGTACATTTCCACGATGACTTGTACCCTCGAAACATGGGGATTTTCGTTGGTGACGCAATTTTTTTTTTACGTATAAATGTATACATGTAGCGATACATTAGAGAACTACGTCGTGGAAAGGAAAGAGAAGAGAGAGGGGAAGGAACACGTGCTCGTGGCAAACGGGAATAAGGAATAGCTGGTTTCAGGTGGCGCGAGGGGCAACGGTGCCTCGCAATTGGTCGGAAGCGCCTCAGCTGACATAACGCGCCTAGAGCTAGGAGAGAGAATAGCGTCGACAACCGCCACCGGCTATACGTATATACACATTATAGGTACTGCCACCACCACCAACTCACCGCGTTGCCTTTACCTCGCTGCCTCGGTTCTCTTTCATTCTTTTTTTCTCCATCAATCGCTAATTGCCAGCCCGGCTGAGTAGCCTCCGACAGCTTTTTCTTCCACCAAGTACGTTTTTTTTTTTTTTTTTTATTCCTCTTCCGTGATTCAACAATTATACTAGTGTACGCGTGTTTCACACTTCAGTGCCGTGATAATTTTTTTTTAATACAAAAGTTTCTCTGTGTACGAACAATAACTGTCTAAAACGTTACTCGAAAATAAACTACCGAATCAATTGTGCGGATCAACAAATTGTTTGTAACGCCTGTCAAAGTCAGTATACCTCGCTAACTGTCTAACTCCGCATTGTCATGATGAAAAAAAGTAAACAATGGATTTAGTAATTGTAATAATTTTTTTTTTTTTTTTTTTTTTTCAGATTGGAGAGAAGCCATGGCACCAAATATTACGAGTGCACCGACAGGTGTGCTTTTCGAGGGTGAAAATCCGGATGAAACTCAAAGACCTGAATTGGTTAATGGGAAAATCATAAACGAAAAAAAGGAGTACAAATTGCAACTTGTTTGGAGGAATATCATTCTTTTCGCTGTACTTCACACTGGAGCTCTTTATGGTGTTTACCTCGCGTTTACATCAGCTAAAATAGCCACAACGATATTCGGTGAGTTCTTATTTATTTATTCTTTTCATTTGAACATTCAATCGACAATTTAAGTGTGTGTAGCTGGACAAATAATAAATCATGTGTTGCACGAGTATTGCACATTCTGATGCGACTTTTTTATTTTCAGCGTTTTTACTCTATCAAATCAGTGGCTTTGGCATTACAGCTGGTGCACATAGACTTTGGGCTCACAGGTCGTACAAAGCAACTTGGCAACTTCGATTGCTCCTCGTCATCTTCAATACGCTGGCATTTCAGGTACGTAAAATAAAAACAATAAATGAAAACTGTAACTGAATCAAGTTGTTATTGTTAACAAATGATTGTAGGATTCAGCCATTGATTGGGCTAGAGATCACCGGATGCACCATAAATACAGCGAAACAGATGCTGATCCACACAACGCAACAAGAGGCTTCTTTTTTTCGCATGTTGGCTGGTTGCTTTGCCGTAAGCATCCTCAAGTTAGAGAAAAAGGCAAAGGCCTTGATATGTCTGACCTTTACAGCGATCCCATCCTCCACTTTCAAAAAAAGTTTGTATTGAATTTGATTGTATAGCACTTTATAGTTTATACGTTATTTTATTTTATTTTTTTAACGTTTTGTTGTAATGATTATATAGATACTACATCTATCTCATGCCGATAGTGTGCTTCGTTATCCCAATGCTGATTCCTGTCTACCTTTGGAATGAAACATGGACCAATGCTTACTTTATACCAACGATTCTCCGATATACGTTTACGCTTAATATGACGTGGTTGGTCAACTCTGCGGCTCATCTGTTTGGAAATAAACCGTATGATAAGTAAGTCATCTCAATGCAAGCGACATTATTATCGCAAAAGGTTTAAAACCTGCATCAAACGAATCATAAAATACTTTGCACTTTCGACAGATAATAGATTATAGTCATTATGTAGTTATTATCTCTGAGGATTTTCCTGTATTATTTTATCCAATAACTTTTTTGTAAAACTTGATTTTTCAAATTATCACAAATAACAATGAAAATGAAAACGATTTCTTACAGATTTATTAACCCTGCGCAAAATAGAGGCGTTGCGATATTTGCTCTTGGTGAGGGATGGCACAACTATCATCACGTTTTTCCCTGGGATTATAAAACTTCTGAACTCGGTACCTACGGTTTCAACTTCACGACTGCTTTTATCGACTTCTTCTCACGCATCGGTTGGGCCTATGATCTCAAAACAGTTTCCATGGATATGGTGAAAAAACGAGTAGAGCGAACGGGCGATGGCAGTCACGAACTCTGGGGTTGGGGCGACAAAGATCAAACGCAAGAAGATCGTGAATCAGCCGTGATAATAAATCACAAAGATCAGTAGGTACAAACTGCCGTTAGCCATGTAAATTCCTTGTTTGTGACCGTTCGACACAAAAAATCGACTGAATTTACGTATTCACATGAGCTTTACTCTTGAACAAGAAATTGTTTGGAATTTTTTACCACTCAAACTGTTAAACCCATTACATCATTTAATAACATTACATGCTGGCCATTCTCAATTACCACAAAAGCCTGTTAAATATTAATTTTCATAAAGTATATCATGTGCTAAAAATTAGTTTTATCAATTTCATGGTTGTGTACACGAGCATTCCTATTTAACTAGCAAAGAATTATTGTTTTTACAATTGCACAAACAGTGTTAGTTATGAATGGAAAAATTTACTTGACTGTTATTTGTACAACAGTCAAGTTATCTTTACATTTTATTTACGCTAGTTACCGTTCCAACTTTCAATAAGTATCTTTCATTCACTACTTTTGGCCAATGCAACTGCTCAGTTAAAAAAAAATGTTATATAATATAGAATAATCAATGAATAGTAAGGAATAGCTGGTTTCAGGTGGCGCGAGGGGCAACGGTGCCTCGCAATTGGTCGGAAGCGCCTCAGCTGACATAACGCGCCTAGAGCTAGGAGAGAGAATAGCGTCGACAACCGCCACCGGCTATACGTATATACACATTATAGGTACTGCCACCACCACCAACTCACCGCGTTGCCTTTACCTCGCTGCCTCGGTTCTCTTTCATTCTTTTTTTCTCCATCAATCGCTAATTGCCAGCCCGGCTGAGTAGCCTCCGACAGCTTTTTCTTCCACCAAGTACGTTTTTTTTTTTTTTTTTTNGATTTTGACACTGCAGTTCCGTGTACTTCTATGATACCTTCACAATTTCCGTCAATTGGTTCTGGAAGGTTGACATTGACAGAAACATTGTCTGTGGTCAACAGTTCAACGCCCGTTCCATTTGAATTTACCTGAAAAAAATGAAAAAAATGAAGTACAGTTTTATATTAACAAGGTACAATAAAATGCCTAAAAATTACTTTAAATACTTATGATGCCCCTAAAACTACATGGTAAAAACTTAATGTACCCATAAAACACTGGATAAAAAATCCATCACACATCAAGCAAATGTAGAATTACCTGATTTGAAAATTTATAAGAATTATGATATAAAATAAACAACGATTTGAATAAATTAAATGAAAATTAAAAAAATGCTGAATGATAATTATAATAAATATTAAAAAGTCTACAACTGATTATTTATTTGTATAACCTAATCCTTTGGAGCAGCAAAATATTTTTGTCTGTTTATTATATTTATTTATTGTGATGCAATTGTAGGTGCAAGTTGTGACAAAATAGAGAAATCTAGAATGTGTTGAACATTAATTGCCTGAATAATAAAAATCATTTATTTGATACATGTTTGTATATATAATACAGTATAGTTCACGAGCTTAGGGATGTAATTTACTTTAAATAAATTTCTTGAAAAGAGCCTCTTTCCATTATAAATATGACATAAACATGATTTTACTTAACATGACAGTATTAATAAAACCACAGTCACGCCGATTACAATATTATCTTTATCTCCAATCAAACTTAATTATCCCGAATAGAGTTAAGCAGATATGGAGCTGTTATATTAATATAGTATCTAATGAAAACAAGTGTAGCAAATGTAACTTGAGATAAGAGATGAGATATGTATGTACATACAAAAAGATAGCTTAGGTTGCATCAGAGGACGGTTCCAGGCCAAAGGCATCCCTCAACTTGGCATTTCTGTCAAGCTGGGCCTCGGCACTTTGGTGCGAGTCCCGCACGACCGGCCGTCCAAACTCGTTAAGCTCTGGCTGCTGCTGCTGACCACGCGATTTTTCGTAGGTTTCAAGCAGAATCTGCCGGTAGGAGTTCACCTTGGACTCGATCTCTTCCTCGTTTTCGTAACCCTGTTCCTCAAGAGTGTCCTGGTACATCAGGCACTTGACCTCGATTTCTCGCTTCCTGTTGTGCTCAAGTATTTCCTGATTAGGCTGGCGATTAATCTCAAGTTTGCTGTCATCAGAGTTTTGGTGCTTGGGTTTCTCCTTCTTGTAGAGCGCAGCGCAGTTACGCTGTACGTGTCCACTGGTACCCGAGCCCCGAGGAGTCTGCAAACCCACGCCGTTGTACATTATGTTTTTTTCTTCTTTATCACTGCCTCAGTACTTATCACTTCGTAAACAAACGAGAGGCCACAAGACTTTTGTTGATAAGCTACGGTTTCACTACTGCATCATTCTGTTGAAGTAAAGAGCAAAATAAAATCTTTGTATTTTTTTCGTACTGCTCTCTGCATCAGTTCGGACTGTTTGATGCATAAGCACGTAAACTTTATTAATAATTATCAACATAAATACTCACGTACAAATATTCAATGATTGGTGTGATTATATTGTTGTTATAGTTTTTGACGCTGTTGTGGCAGTTTTTCCTTCAACTAAAAACTTCTCCTTACTTACATCAATTTTTACCTTATGTGTAAATTTGCAACAGTACAATGCAACACAACATGAAAACAAACATGTCAATTCGTTGAAATGGATTAGCTGTGTTCAATTTACGAATCCTGTCCAAGTGGTTTAACCCCGGCTGTTCCGAAGTTCCGATCGTCTCACTATAAATAGAACCATTACCATAATATTTCTTAATAAGTTAATAATTCAGCGATTTAGCATTGGATTGGATTGTGTTACTGCAAAAACATCAAAATTTTGTTTTTCACAACGATTCGTTTATTTATTTATTAATGTTACGTTCCGTTTGTTCGGTACTTGGTTAACTGAGCACACCTATTGAAAATATTAGATTCACACCTCTACTTTACCGACAAAATGTTCTGACCCGATGCAGGTTTTGTTTTGAGAATTTGGGGAATGCATGTTTACAGTCCGAAATCCGGAATCATAGTTATGCTTACTCATTAAACTTAATGATAAGAGATCATAATTTTTTTTCAATACTTTTAGGACAAACTGCTCTTAGCATGAAAATGAAAGACTGTTTGTAATATTTATCGACTATAATCGTTGAGCAAGTAAGAAAGTTATGACAAGCGTTAAGTTAGAAGTTCAGTGGTCTCCGATACATCCGAATAAGTTTATCACTTGGGGAACAGAAATATACCTCTACGAAATAGCACAGCTCAAGGAGAGCGTCAGACCATCGTGTAAGTCCTTTTCTTTTCACATTTGATTGGCTCTTTGAAATTTGATCACTTAGTATATAACCATTTAATTATGTTCATGAGATCGTTGTTTACTTCATTTAAATAGGTATTAAAGTATCGGATGAAACAGTTGCACATCTCCTAGCGAGTAGTACAAGTTACCCTTATGTCAAGTGCATTGACATCTATCCTCATCCTGAGCCAGATATTTTGTTAGCTGTTGGACAGGCCAATGGAAAAATTGCACTAGCAACTTTTGGCCCCACTATTTTTGACGCCTTGGGTATAGCAGGCAAAGAATTTGGTACGTTTTAATTAAGAATAATAAGTTTTATAAAATTGCTGTGAATTCATGAATTGATTTTTCAGTTCCTAAACATGCTAGGCAGTGCAACGCTGTTGCTTGGAATCCTGTAGATACTAATATATTGGTCTCTGGGCTGGACAAGTATCGTACCGATCAGTCTTTACTTTTGTGGGATGTTTCAAAAAGTCCACTCAGCACAGAGAGAGCGCACCATTACAATGCCAGTCAAGTGGAAATGCCTAAACCAATTGCCGAAACTGGCAATTCCGAGACAATACATTCACTATCTTGGTTCAAGAATGAGCCAAAGTGTTTGGTTGCTGGGGCCAACAATAAGCAGCTTAAAATCGTTGACTTTCGGGGTGAGATGTACAATTCGAGTCAATTTTTACTGACAATCAAGATGATGAAAAATCTAATCACAAAAAATTTACAGATTCGGTAAAAGTAGTAAATACAACGTCGACAAAGGCTGTATTTAGTTTAGCAGTGAATCCCCACAATGATCATTATTTGGTGTCACAAGTTGACAATCAAATCATCATTTGGGATACACGTTCTTTTGAAAAACCACTTCTTACCCTCCTTCAGCAAAAACCAGTAACTAAAGTTTTGTGGTGCCCTACCAGACAAAGTTTATTAGGTTCACTACAAAAAGACTCTGGTATTTAAATTAGTCAATAATTTCTTTTTCATTGTAACACTACCATTTTTATTAATACTATCCTCTACATTTGTAAAGGATCTCTATATCTCCATGATATACAGCATTACGGAACTGTCAGAGAGGATGCAGAGCCTGGGGCTCTTGAGAGAACCATTGCACCTTCATGGGCCAATCCAACTAGTTTCTCATGGCATCCCACACATGTAAATAGATTTTTAGGGATTTCTCAACAAGGTATACTTTTGCCAATGCTTATGTATTTACAATTTATTTCAGTAGTATTTAATTTACAACTTTAATATTTCAGGTTTGACTGATTATACTGTTAATGAGAGAATAACTTTAAATTGGTCTGCCAGATCTCATCTTGTATGGAATCATTCTTCCAAAACTTTTAAATATATTTGTAGTAGCGATAAAATTTACAAAGACTTGGGTGATATTTCAATATTAACGAAGAAACGTGCAATGGCAGGCTATGGTCTATTGGTGAATATTTAAAAAATGTAAGTTACTTTAATGATTCAATTATATTTATTTTTTATTTAACCGTCTTAGCCTGAATTAGCACAAAACGGAGAACTAGCTGAAGACGAGACATTAAAAAATTTGTGGCAATGGTTATACCTCAGTCGTTCCTTAGTAGAAGATGGCACAATAGCAACTGGAGTACTGAAACATCCTGGTATCAGGTTGGTACTAAGATTAATCATTTCAATCTTTGAATGTCTATAATTCGTTATTTTATTGTAGGACTGTTCTCAAACTAGATGGACAAACAGGAGGTTTTGTAAAGTCGGAAATTGTTCACAGACCATGGGCAGATATTGGCTCCAATCACACTGCCAAAACTTATAGGTGAGCTTAATTATTTGTCACTGCAAATCACAAAACGTAATATAACTTGTGCAGTTAATTAACGTTTGTAAAATTGTACAGATCACCTGATCGCGATAAGGCTCTACAATTATGCGGTTGGAGATTTGAGAAAGATTCAAATATGCCTTACAATAATTTATTTATTGAACGTCTAGAAAGAGAAGGCACTTATTCCAGAGCATCGGCAATATCTGTCTTCAATTTAGGTTTGCGACAAGCCATTGAAATTTTAAATAGAGGTGCTAGTAAAATGTCCCTAGCATCGAATTTACATATTGTTGCAATGGCACTATCTGGATTCTCGGAAGAAAAAAGTAGTATGTGGAGAGAATTGTGTTTAAAGTCACGAGCTCAACTGACTGATCCCTATCTCAGAGCGACTTTTGCTTTCCTCACTGCTGACAGTGATTCCTATGAAAATGTTCTTGTAAGTATACAAAATTTATATTATGCGATTTGTTAATTTTTAATTTTAGTTTCCTGATAATGACTTGAATTTCTCAGAATGAAAGTGGCGTGGCTGTGGAAGACAGAGTAGCATTTGCATTGATGTTTTTATCAGATGCAAAATTGTGTGATTACATAAATAAACTGACTCAAAGTTTACTCGATGAGGGATACTTGGCTGGATTTTTATTAACTGGTAAAACTATTCAACTATATGATTTTCTGAACAAAATGAATACTCACAGCAAACCATTTATTTATCTATAGGAGCCAACTCGGAAGGTATTCGGTTACTTCACAGATACTTGGATATCACTGGAGATGTACAAAGTTGTAGTTTAATTGCAGTGAGAGCTTTGGAAGAAAATCTATTAAAAGAGCCAGAAGTTCTACTTTGGATCGAAAGGTAAGTCAAAAGAAAAATTAATCAACTTTTATAAATATCTAACAAAATTTTTATTTAGTTATAGGAATCTTTTAGATTCTTGGAAAATGTGGAATCAGAGAGCTCATTTCGACATAATAAGGGGAACAACAAAATCAGAAAAACCATCGCATCAAATGTACATTTCCTGTCATTTTTGTGGAAAGAGTATATCCACGTTTATGCAAGGATTCGCTCGAGTGAGAAATTATGGAAAACAAGGAAGTCAAGTTAAAGTGAGCCGTATTTAAATGTTTTTGACAACTATTTTTGCTAAACTTCAAAAATCTCTAGTAATTTAAAATTAATTATTCTTTTTTGCAGTCTACTTGTATAAATTGCAGAAAACCATTACCACGATGTGCTATTTGTTTAATGCACATGGGAACTATAACTGACTTACCATCTGGAAATAAAAATGACGACGAAAATAAAATAACAGAATTTAGCAGTTGGTTCACATGGTGTCAAACGTGTAGACATGGTGGTCATGCAAATCACATTATACATTGGTTTCAGTAAGTGAATGCAGGATCGATTTTTTACATCAAAGGCTTGAAAAATTATTAATTTTTTGTATAATGTTTACAGACAACATTCGGAATGTCCAGTGACTTCTTGTACTTGTAGATGTTTTTCTTTGGATGCGTCTTGTAAAACAGGTGCTGTGTAAATCATGAAGTATGAATTTTGTGTTTTTTTATTGAAAAAGTGACCTCATTTTAATAGAACTTTTTTATATTAAAGTGTTTGGTTGCTGGGGCCAACAATAAGCAGCTTAAAATCGTTGACTTTCGGGGTGAGATGTACAATTCGAGTCAATTTTTACTGACAATCAAGATGATGAAAAATCTAATCACAAAAAATTTACAGATTCGGTAAAAGTAGTAAATACAACGTCGACAAAGNAATAGTTATATTATTAAAATTGATTCACAAAGATGACAAACAACATTTACCAAAGTTATCAGATAATTCAGGTGGAAAATGCACGTATGATTTTCCTGAGACAGTTGATTTTGACACTGCAGTTCCGTGTACTTCTATGATACCTTCACAATTTCCGTCAATTGGTTCTGGAAGGTTGACATTGACAGAAACATTGTCTGTGGTCAACAGTTCAACGCCCGTTCCATTTGAATTTACCTGAAAAAAATGAAAAAAATGAAGTACAGTTTTATATTAACAAGGTACAATAAAATGCCTAAAAATTACTTTAAATACTTATGATGCCCCTAAAACTACATGGTAAAAACTTAATGTACCCATAAAACACTGGATAAAAAATCCATCACACATCAAGCAAATGTAGAATTACCTGATTTGAAAATTTATAAGAATTATGATATAAAATAAACAACGATTTGAATAAATTAAATGAAAATTAAAAAAATGGTACAACAACCGTACCAACAGATATAAGGTTAAGAAACCAGATAATTGAAAAACTCACCTTTTTTACTTGACCGAGAAGAATTACATCTGAATTAATGTTCTGAGACAGATGCTGGCCGACAATACGTTTTGCTGGCATGATGCTTACTACCATTGTTTTCTTACAAATGTTATTGTTTGTTGCGACGTGACAACAGTAAGTTACTCAAGCCCACGAAACAAAATCCAAACCTCAATGACATTGCGCGCGAAAAGGCGGCAGGAAGTAAAGGAGAGACGATAAATTCAGGGATCTACATTATCGGAAAAGCCGCCTCGGGGAGAGAGAGGGCAATTTAAAAAAGAACTTTAATTTATTAAACAGTTTCGTATACCTAGTTTTATAGAGCGATGTACTATTGATTCACAAATAGTAACATTAAAGATAATTAATCTAAAAATTAAAAAAAAATTTCGAATTTCACAAATTCAAAAAAAAAAAAAAAAAAAAAAAAAAAAAAAAAAAAAAAAAAAAAAAAAAAAAAAAAAAAAAAAAATTAACAAAAATCATCATAGTTACTCGTTTTACTGTAATTCATCTCAAGGTATTAGCATCATAATGGTCTATTTCAATTAAACTCTAATCACACGGAACTCGGTCGATGTAGACCTAGCTATTAACCAATTATTGTAAGTGACAGTGATGGATGATACTGGTTGAACGGCAGCTGTTAGTTTTTCAAACGATATTTACTGAAAACTAGTAATTCTTTCTGTATACAGTCGTGGATTTGTTTATAATAATTTTAAGTAGCACTTGAACAAGACACATTTTTTACTAAAATTTTTTACATATAATATGTATGTACAAACATAATAATTGTATTAAAATAACATTTTTTCACGAGTGATAAAAATATATGTATGCACGAATGACGATTTAAAATTTTTCTTCATTAAAATACGTTACAAAAATATATAGGTATTGGATTTGCACAATTGATTTCAAGTGATTGTAAATATTCACTAGCCATTGATAAATTTAACGGAGTTAAAAATTAATTTTCTTTCTTGTCAGCCTTTTCTTCTACCGGAGTAGAAGGATATATTGCAAATAAAGATAATTGAGTAAAAGATAAGACAAAACCAACTGCGTTCTGGAACTGTAAATACAAAGATGATATAATAAATTTTAGGTAATAATATTGGTTTCAGCAATAATATTGGAAGAAACTTACAATAATAAAAGCGTTGTTTATTATGAGCCCATACAAGAGCCATTGGAATGAAACAATTGTTCCCATAAAAATAAGCGGGAATGGAAGCATTGCGGTACTTTTGGTTCTAATGATTTCGCCCTAAAATACAAAGTTAATTAGTAAAATTAGATTTAAACTTATGCGTGTTGAACAAATCTATAAGCCCTACCAAATTAAAGAGCGGTGATGCAATTAAAAGTAAAAATAATACTGTCGTTACGATTCCAAATCTGTATTCAATGTGTTCTTGGCTTTCAATTTTCGTATATCCTAATACTACAGCAACAAAAGCCACTGCTTTGCTCAGAGTTATCAGACAGCTTATCTGAAAAGAAAAAGAAAAACAATGATAAGACATTTCCAACAATTTTAGTCCATTAGGATAACAATAATCGTAAATTCGTTGACGATTTCGACATAATGACAGTTAATTACCTTGTCAGGCGAGTAAAAGTAATATATCAACGTGTAAACAAAATTTACGAAAAAACCAAACAAATTAATGTTAATCATTGTCGAATCTTGGACCAGATATCCATACTGCAACATGATAACGCCCCTGAAAAATTCAAAGGAATTCGCATTATAATTTAATTAAACGACTCAAGGCACTTGGAAAATTAAAATTCTGTCGATAGTAGTGCTACACCCATTAGAGATATAGAGATGAATGAATTCACATCAAGTAAGTATACCTATACGTGAATGGAACTTACATGGACAAGCCACCGATAAAAGGCATCGGATCGACTCCTTTCGCCGTTCCTTTTTTGCAAATGTCTTTGCACATCAACCTACGATGCAAAAAGCAATAAATTAACCAATGTTGCGGTTAACCGTCTAGTTTTTCAGTCAAGTCTAATTTATAATATTTACTCACGATGGAGACAGCATGTGGGCCATTGTTGTCACGAAGGCACAAGTGCCAACGATGTCTTTGTAATCCTCCATAGGCATGACGAGGAAAATAAATAAACGAAAAAATAAGAACGAAGAAATGAAAAAAAAAAAAAAAAGTTTAAACACCGCGCCCGCACGAGAGATATTAAAAGTGCGTGGAATCCTGGGTGAACTAACGTGCTCCACGTATAGTGGCCACGCCGACACTAAATTGCATTTGAAAGACCCTCTCTCGAGCAGCCGATCGACCCTGAAATATATATTCCTCAGGCAGAGGGGGGAGAGGCCACCGTCGTGTGTGTGCAATGACGACAGAGAGACGCAGAGGATCGTGCTGGACGATAAGTATGTAATGAGATGACGGGGATTACTATATACGCGATTACAGCGAATTCCAACTCCGCAGAATGACTAATATAAATTAAGTATATACGCTGCTCTTTTTTTTTTTCTTCACTCCGTAATGTTTGTTTCTTCCTTTATTAGTAAACATTGCCGCTCCGCTTCGTTGCAATCACGAGGCACGTACTGCTTCCCTTGATTAATTTTGATCAGATTGCGTAAATTACTTAATTGCGGGAACTGAGCTGAGCATGAATTTATCACATTCGACAAAGCAAATAATTTTATTTATCTTATTTTTCAAAACGCAAGTTTTTTTAACTTTGAATATCATAAAAAAAAAAAACCTAAACTCGATTAAAATTTGTAATAATTTATTTTTGACAGTAAAAAGTTTATGTTCAAGCTTTGCAGTGCTGTTTAGCGATAGTGTAAATTTAATAGGATTCGTTAAACAAAACTTTTTGATACGTTTTATGTTCACAACATTGAAAAATACAATATTTATGTCATAAAATTTGGGTACTTATTATCATTGCAAGGTAATTTGACTATTTGAACTATCACTCAAAAATACTAGTTTACACTAGTTTACTTAGTAGAAACGTTGCGATTATTTAAATATTTTTCCTCAACCTTAAACCTCATCTGCTACAAATATAACTATATGAAGTAGCCGTCCCTTTTGCTTAACAGGAAGCTCTTGTTAAAGAGAGCTATAAATTGTTCTATTAAAAATATCTACGCAGCTTATGGTTTTGTCATCAACAGCGGTACCTTGTTTTTTTTTTATAAGAAAATGTAGATTTACCAGTGTTAAAACACTAACAAAACAATAGGTTAAAGTTTTTGTTTTGTGATAAAATTGAAAGAAACTGATTTTATTGTATTGCTTCGAGTTACAGCTTACGATGAGTATAAATTATGTATGTACACTGTGATAATTTCTGCATTTTTACAGAGGCAAAATTATGCCATTTAATACAAATTTAACTAGTCATTATCAATTAACAATTATAAATTTTCACTTTGACCTAACGTTTTCCTGATTTTTCTGTGGTGGATGGTTTACTGCTTGCTGCTGATACATTTTGGGTGACTATGGAGTTAATTTCTTTTTGACAATTTGAATATGCCATACCTAAACCAAAACCTGCCCCTGTCACTATAGGCCATTTTTCTGCAAAGAAAATAAGCAATCTTTAAACAAAATTTTCTCATAATGCAAAACTTAAGATTAGAATATTAAATTCTCTAATCTGTGATGGTATATCTCAATCATGTATTGATTAAATTTAGTTCTCAAATCAATGGGTATGTATGTATATGCAAATTATGAAATGAAGATAAAAATAAAAGTTTTTAAATTTATCACATTAATTATATCATTAGCAGTGAACTACTTATCCCAAGATTTTACCAATGAGCTACAAGTTGTGTACGTATAATTAAGTACGTAGTTCAAGAGAAAATTTATTGCGAATTCATAAAAATATTCAAAAATCGTAAGTACCTTGTTTGGTTTTTACAAGGATTTTCGTGAAACAAATAAATTTTCGAGTAAGTAAATAAAATGTGAAAGATTTTTTAAACGCGTACGCCCACGTATCAATTAAAAAAAGGCCACGGTTCATTCATCGTCATCATCAGCATGAAAAAAAATCAACATGAAACATCAGCTGTTGACAGTGTTGAGTTAACTCTAAAGAAAAGCTGTGAGGTTAAACACATACCACACACACACACTGTTTAAATAAAATAAAAAAATTCAAATAAGAATAGTCAGCTGTATCTACTGTCTACTGATGACAAGAAATTAATATACACATGCACAAACATCAGCAGCAAAATAATCAGGCCAACTTACTCCTGAAGAAGAGCAGCGAGATGACGGAGCCGAGAAAAATGCCACCTCCTGAAAAACGTCAAAAATTAAAGCTATGGGTTAACACGCGACTCGGGGGTGCAGGGTAAAGGAGGAGAAGGAAGTGGTGGTGGTAAATAAAGCCAGATATAGCGTTGAAATCAAAGGGCACAGCGGGTACTTGGCACTTATACCTGCTTGATCTGATTCAACTCACCTAATTTAAAGACCGCGTCCGCAAAGCACCTGTCCCATTTTCTCCCAACTTCCTCCTCTGTCCAGGCAGTAGGGGCCATTTTTCTGCAAAAACAAGGGCAAAAACGCGTGGCTCGTTACGTCACAAAATAGACAGACAGCTGCACCAAAACCAAAGCACTAATAGGACTATACACTGCTGCAGGTCAGAGACGCGCCGGGTCTTGGATGTCTGCCCTGGTCTATCGTTTTAAATCGATCGCGTGACGCGTCACCTCGTTAACTTATTTTATGGGATACATTATACTTTGCGGACTAATGGCTCGATTATTCACTGTCCGTCCAAGTGGATACGACTGATTTCGATGATTTTTAAGTTGCTTCCATTTGCTACTTTATCTCTTTTTTTGCTACACTAACAATTTTAGATGTGACACTGCGCGCGCGATACGGATGTATAATAAGTCGGAGTACTAAAATTGTCGTCTGCTGCTCTTGTTTGTGATGGTTGTCGGCGGTTTTGTTTATATAGAGTGACTATTGCGGTGTACGTTCATAGCAAGGTATTTTTTAAAATCATTACCAATAAACTGTATATTTATCATCATTATTTATACATAAGATAGTAACATGTACCTATGGCTATATACTCTCATAATTGTGTAAATACTTTAGATGAAATGGTAAATTTTTTCCTATGTGAATTACATAAGACGCGCTTGTAAATATTTTCCAAACATTACTAACTTCTTTAAATTCTTTTTTTTTCATTATTAAATGTATTTAAGTGATATAATATATGTTATTTCAGTTTTATGTGAATAAATTTCAAATTTTAGATTTCATCCAAGAGCAAGGACATAGAAATCAATAATCTAACCTGTTGTTTCGAATGTCATGGTTTATTTTATGAAAACATAAACATTGAGATATTGCCAAATAATCATTTAATGTGTTCGATATGGCACATCGTGCACTCATGAGGCTAGGTAAACAATTACCCAAAAGAGTCAATGAGTATAAACCATTTCAAAACTTTCTAGTATTGGATTTTGAAGCAACTTGTGAGGCCAACAAAATATTAAAACCACAAGAAATCATTGAAATCCCGTGTTTTGCCGTGTCTTCCGAAGATTGGCACATAACAGATGTTTTTCATGAGTACGTCAAACCTAGAGTGCATCCACAACTGTCTACATACTGCAGTACATTAACAGGACTAATGCAAGAGACGTTGGATGATGAAGACTTTTTTCCAGTAGTGTTTTCCAAATTTTGCGAGTGGATAAAAAATGGAAATTATTTTGATGAAGAGGGTAAAAGTGCTTTTGTGACTTGTGGTGATTGGGATTTGAAAGTAATGCTTCCAGAACAGTGCAAGCTCGATAACATTGAAGTGCCAAGTTATTTTAAAGAGTGGATTAACTTGAAAACAACATTTTGTTCAGCCACCAATTATTATCCACGTGGTATAAACGATATGTTGAAGCACTTTAACATGAAATTCCAAGGAAGAAACCATTGCGGTCTTGATGATGCTCATAATATTACTAGATTAATGAGAGTTTTAGCCGAGAGGAATAGGCCGCAATTCATTATTACATCAAATGTTAAGGACAAAAAATTTGACGTTAGTGTTGGTTTGTAATTTTGTTTATTAAAAATATAAAATATTTTACACTAATACTGTTGTATTTGATAAAACTCATTTATATTAGAAAAGTATAAAATCATTAAAACTTTTACACAAAATAATATAAATCTGTACTCTTTTTCTTCACACAAGGCATCATGAGTTCATTTAAATATATATATGTAAATACAGTAGAATGATGTGCTTTATGTACACTTTAATTTTATATATGTATATATTCCTCTTTGTTACTAGAGCACGTAAAAATTATTCAGGTGGTAAAAAACTTTCCCCACCAAAATACAATGTATTGTCTTGATTACTGCACAATGAATAAAACGTTTGAGAATCTTCCATATTATCTTGGAACATAGACATAGTTTCATCTGCTGGAATTTCTATAGTCATCTTTATATCATTTTGTACTATCCCCTTACACAAATCACCAAGATTTTGCTGAGTAACCAAAAAGTATTTTTATTAACGATTGTTCATGGAGCGTTAAAATTGATCAATTCAAAATTCTTACCTCTGAATCTTTAATTAGTTTTAGATCTTGAGTAAATGATTCATTAGGAAAGGCCTTGGATATTTGATGAACAACTTCTTTAAATTCATTGGCCAAATAGTCTATTTTAGGATTTAGTTGATCACTATCAGCTAACTTTTTGTACAACCTGTGATTTGTAATATGAATTTTAAATAGTTAGCTTGGTACAAAATAAATATCTGTGAATCTAAATTATCAGTATCATGATTTACCTCCTTATTCGTAATCTTGTTGGTTCATCGCCATGTATAAGTCTTAATGTTCCTACATGTATTACACCAATTCGATGTGCATGGGGAAAATCATCCTTTTTCGGGCGAAACTCTATTAAAACTGATTGAGTTTGTTTTGGTGGAAGCAGAATTTCATTAGGTTTGACATACCAACTGGATATTGCAGATGGACACAGAGCTACGTAAAAATATTGTTAGTTTATTATTAATTTGAGTAAAAACAATATGTATGCATATAAAAACCTTTTGGAATAATTTTTGCTTTCACAAAACATGTCAAATCTCCTCTATTCATTAATCTGATTTTTGAGTGAAGAATTCCATCTGAATTTAAATGTCCCAGAGAAAGCCACATTTGTTCACTTATGTCTTTGATAGCTTCATAAATTTCAATTTTTCCGTATCCACCGTATCCAAACAGTGGCATCTAAATTAATGACATAATAAAATTTTTTCGGTGCTATATACCATAAATAAAAGTTTTCAATAAACGACACTTACCGATTTCACGTAACCACTAATTGCGCTATTTTCTTTCACTGAGTTGTAGTGAGAAAAAAATATCTTTCCAGCCGCAGCTTTTGCAAAAGCAGGTGTAAAAACGACAAACAGTGTTTTGCTTTCCATGGCTTGAAGACATATTATCATTGACGTTGATAGTGAGCCTCTTTCTTTGGAAAACTAAAAGTTTCCGTATGATTTTAAAATGTAATCAACCAAACATCTCAAATAACACAAATTACCCTCCTACCTTGAAACATCGACCCTCTGATTTGATAGAAACAAAAAGTTTCAATTTGCTGTTACCAGTATTTCGAACTGTGAACTGTTGTGTGTCCGATTTCCCGATTTTAACACTGCCCCATACTAAAGACACGTGAGTAGCTCTAAGTGTTATGTTTTCTTTCACCACTGCAGAACTCCCTGAAGCCGTACTGCATGGCGATTGCCGCCCTGAAGTACCAGACCTGTTGTAGTATGAACTCTGTGGTGACGTTGAAGAACCAACAGATTTTAAGTGCTGTGGAGTTTCGGAGCTTTGTAGGTGGTGTGAACTACTAATGGAGTCACAGTCATCTGAAAGTACTTTTTCTCCGATTACAGGATAAAATGAAGCTTTATTTCCTATCACGATCTTAATCATGGCTTGTCTGAAATTCATTAAAATATGACAAATCCTGCATTTAAAACTAAATACTTAATAGATTGTGAAAAATATTTTTTGATTACCTTTCAACATCAGTCTTATTATCTTCAGGGCTATACGTAATTTGTAAAGCTAACTTATCACCTTCATTAAGTATAATGTTATTAGGATATATACAAAAGTCCCGGCATTCATTTTGATTTTCTTTAGATTTTACAACATTTATAATAGCTGTCACAACGATATTTCCTGAGTTTTTTATAATTATTGATTTTACTACTTTGGGTTGTAGAAGTAAAGGAAATTCAGTATCAATAATATCAAGTTTACAAGAACCTAGGAAACCCTTTAGTTTTATTTCCTTGATAGGATATTCTTCATTTTCTTTGAAGCAGACTGAGACACTTAACTTAGCTTCAGCACTGTATACACCTTTTTGATGTATTTTCTCTGTAAATATGAGAAAAAATTTGTAATATTTTTTCGTAAAATTTATTTTAAATGTTTGTATGCTGTACCTATAAAAGATTCAAGAGATGTTCCTCTAAAATCGATATCTATTGTTGATGGCACTTTTGGCTTGAGTAGTAATTGTACTTGTTTCCTCGGATCATTTAGAGATTCGTTAAAACTACCATTAAAACTAAATAATTCAGGTTCATCCTGTTTAATAAGCAAAAACCATATTTTCACGATAAACCAGAATTTTTAATATCATTTTTAGATCTTTATGCAAATACCTACTTGATTTAAGCGCATTAAAACAGGTACATTGATACTATTTCTGTTTTCCAAAGTAATAGATACGCTATTACTTGTATCTTCTGTTATCATTTGAAAATTTACAACGTTGTCCTCTGACGGAGTAGATATTCTGATATCTGGTTCTTCTGGCATAAAGCACATTACATGCTTTAACAACCAATTATTTTTTGTTACCATATCTAAGCAAGGAATATGCAAGACTGAAACTATGAAGTTTCCTATACGCGGCATTTTCACACCAATCTAAATAATATTAAAACTGATAGTTATAAGCTATTACTGGTGAAACGTGTTAGTTGACATTATATATACAATTACCTTGAAACATTTGTTTCCCTTGGGTTCAATTAATATGTCCTTGTTTGGTAGAGAAAGTTGAATATTATCCTTTTCTCCTTGAATTTGAAAAAGTTGTAATTTACAAACGATCCAACGATCTGTTCCATTACATAATTCAAAATCGGTTTCTTGCGGTATGCCTACCAAACAGGTACAGAGTTCTTGTGTCTTCTTCCCAACCTTTACTTTTCCTGCAAAAGCAATTCATTTGAAAAGTATTCAAATACTCGTTTGGAACAAAAATTGATTTAATTAAATTATGTACTTCTATCAAATGATTGGTCTTTTACTGGGGGTGATGTACGTAATGGTGTGAGTGTCTTTTCTTTCATTGATAAATCGTCCATTGCCAACGTTGGTTCACTATTATTAGGTTCGTTATTAAATGTCGCAGACTCTGTGTCATGAATCAAGCTCGATACTTCATTTCCAGAATTACTTTTAACAGAACCACTATTTGGGGTACATTGTAACTGTGATAGTTTCCATTTCAACGAAGGCATCCCACTACTGTCAGCACGAGGAATACTTAAATTTTCACCTAATAACACAACAAAATTTACAGGCTTAGAGCGTGTCGATGATTTTTGAGAGAAGAAAAAATTATATACTTTTAGATGAATTTTGTTGTAATGAGAAACCATCGCTGCACTTTAAAGTAACGTCTTGTAAAACTTTGTAATCCTCCATTCCAAATAATTGTCTTAAGTTTTGATCCGTAACTTTTCTATTACTTAGTATGTCATCAAATATTTCATTGTCCATTTGTGAAACATTTTTACTGCCTAAAGATAATTTATAACCATAGTTTTGTCGTGTTTCAGTTGTGACGTTTAGGACAGGCAAAGATGGTCTATGATCCGGTAAAATATTATAAGTTTGACCAGCAGATGTTATTTTACCTCCCTGTTTCTTGGCTTTTTCATTTGCTTCCATGAGTTTATCAATTAATTTTGTTGGAGTTACATCTTCTTCTATATTCTGAAGTGCTTTAGCAATGCTGCTCAAACTCATAATACTCGGATCTTTAGTAGAATCAACAATATTTTTTTCAGATTCATCTAAATTATTAACTAAAAATAAAATAAATGAGTAAGTGAAAATTAGTTGTTCATATGACGTTACTGTGATATTATATCACCTGCAGATGTTACTGTTTGGTCCACCAAGGCACGACATTTTCTTTGCTTCTTACAAGAATTTGTGTCTAAGCCAAGACTTGGCCTATCAGAAGCATTAATGGACAAGTGGCCCATAGTGCCGCATTTCCGTTGAAAAAATTCACCCACAGATATTCTCCCATCTTCTACCGTTAAATCACCAGATCCTATGACTCCAGAAAAACAAGAAAGTTCCAGTCTGTCATTTTCGATTTCACCAGTTGGCACGGATTCTAACTGATTTTTTCTCCAAGATATTTCATCAGCTAATATTTGATTGCCAACTTTTGATCCAGACATAAATTCTTCATTTCCAAACTGTTCCATCACTTCAGCTATATTACTATTATAACTGATACCACTGAAACTTTGTGCTGCAAATGTTTCATTTTTATCATTTTTAGATTTGTTTGGGCAATCCGACGTTATTTTATATGAATTTTGATATTCAGAAGACCGTCCAGTCATTTCACTTGGCTCAAAAATTATCTAAAAATTATATTCAATCTATAAGCAGTGCTACAAAAGTATTTTTTTAACATTTCATAAACTCACACTGGCACCATTAGTTGACTTTTTTTCATAATCTATTTTTCCATCCTTAGGTAGACTAGACCGCATGGTTTTAATACGTGCATGATCTTTATAATCAGGCAAATTTGTAGAATTCACATTATTTTCTTTGTCCGATTCTATAATGCAGCGTACGTATTATACAAGCGAAACTCGAAATCTAAAAGTTTCTTATGAGAAAATATAAATTATCTTACTTGAAAAAGTGTCAGCAAAAGGCTCAGCATATTTCTTTATCACCTTACGAGCAAGTTCGCGTTCGCAATTGCTGTCTAGAAAATCATTTTGGTTTTTCAACTGTGTCAAGGTAGAAGTAACGTCATTATCCAGCACTAAAAAAATAAAAAGTATAATCTTAGCCAATAGGTACAATTTTTCAACTTATAAATAGTATTGTCGGGTGATGACAGGAAATAATAATACTGACAATTTGTGCAATTGGACATATTATCAAATTGAAGAATCCCCAGTGAAGATTCATCATCGGTGTGACATTGTTTGAAATCATTGCTATTGTCGAAATTCAACTGTCTGTGCTTACTTGACGGTTCCTCGAGAGTCGATCTGCTGCTTTTCTCTACCATTCTAAACGTGAAAACATTATTTATATAAATGTATGTAAAAAAAAAAAAAAAAAAAATTACAACCGCATAGATCTGCGAATCACGATTCTCCGAATCGCAAGATAAAATTTGCGAGCGTAGAACAAAGGAAAGCGCGCTCGCTTTCTCTGTCACTCGCAACCGTAGGAGAAAAAAAAAAAAAAACACAAGATACTTAAGAGCGGGAAAACTTACAAGGACCTCCGACCAACCGTCGAGGTGGCTTGGGGCAGGGGTGTGCTGACGATTGTCACATCCGTCATGTCGGCGACGAGGTCTGCAAGGAGCTTCTTGAGGTTGCTCGGCTCAACCGAGTCCTTGACGTTGTTGTTGTGATTCTTCCTGTTGTTATCCATGGCACCTCGCAGCAGCAGCTATACTTACTGCACGCCACCGTAACTCCGGCCAACTTCTTTGAGAAGGATCTCCTTATACGTATACACTTTTTTCACATCCAGAGTTCACTAATTCACTGTTCACTTAAAACCTATTAAATACTAGTATGAACAAACGCTACCGATAAGTAACTTATACCTGCAGCGACTTTGAATTTGAAATTGTTCACGATCGAGCCTGAGATGATGTCCACAGGTGGGAAAGAGACGATATGGGAAAAGAGTTAAGTGCGACGTATACGACGCGCGGTTTTTCCAAGAGAGAATCACTGAAGATGAGATTGAGTAGGTACTTATGACTTTTTGCATGCGTTACCATTATAAGACGCCGCGCGTTGCGTCGCAAATACGAAAACAAACATTAACTGCGTTAATTATTGGGTATATACAAACACCACTGACCGCATAAAACATAAGCAGGAGTTGCAGCAGACTCTCTCGAGCACAACAAAACACCCTAAGCCCCAATGCCCCCCAAACGTAACGCGCGCTCCGATACGTCCCTCTCCTCTCCCCTTCTCCCTCTCTTTTCTTTTCGTCCTATGTGCGGGGCGAGAGAGAGATCCCGAAATTCCCGACAGATTCGTTGAGGCTTTTTTTTTAGTTCAAGAGCCTGTTTGAAAAAATAGGGATTTTTAAAAATAATCTATATTTACGGGAGGTTTTTTGGCATTGTAAACAAATAATAAATTAGTTATTTCCAAAACAAGTTTCGACGAGAAAATCGAGAAAAACATGTTAAGTAAATCGGTTGAAAAGGAGTCAATGAAATGTCTACATGCAATTTCGAAAACCCCAAGTAAATTTTTATAATTACAGAAGAAATGCGTGGGTCCTTGCTAAATCGTGATCCGAGCAGTACCTGAATATAATCATACAGTTAATAACTTTCTATTGTGAAGAACACATCATATATTTTTGTGTAGCATCTACATTTATCAATTATAATTTATTGAAATAATACAGTTAAGCACAGATTTTTATCGAATATTCACTCACGCACTGTTTTAAATTTATTGAAGTTTTTTAGCAACTGGAAATAAGTTCTTTTCTGAGGTATACAGACACAAACTTTTTTAACTTACTAATTTATTTNAAATATACAGCCAATGAAAACTCGAATAACTATAATGTAACGTGTGCGAGAGAAGTACTAGAGGTGTTACAAATAAAGCAATAGAGACGATTCACATAAAAATATAGAGAAAATGACCGATACTTATTATAGGTACTTATATGCTCATGTACAACCGATGAGAATCTCTTACCGATTTTTCCCAAGCTAATCGCGGTAATATGTGACAACCGAACATGCGGCATGATTTTTTGCGCATAATGTATATATAATTGCTATAGTAGCCAACCGATCCTCCAAGTTAGCACACAGCTTGAGCTGCTTGAGTATATATATACCATACAGAGGGGGATGGAACCGTTGCGACGACAATCGACAACCTGCACGTATATTATGTGTATAAGCCAGAGAGAGGATCTCTCGCACACACAGCTGCACACCTGAGAGATGTATGTATATATAGGTGTTCATATCTCCCTGCTGCCGGTGGTCCATATGCAGCAGCAGAGGGAGGTGAAAGAAGAGGAAGGGTCAGTAGAGGACCAAAGACGCTCGCCCGTGCACCATATCATATCGCTCGCTCTCACCGCGGACTCTCTCGGGGGATCGATCTCTCCGTTCTCTCTCCCTTTCGCGCATATATAAATGTATACACACACACACAACACAGTTTGGGTTGCTGCCGATGCTCTCCTCTTGTTGCGCGAACGAAAAGTATATTATTATGCGTCTTTGCGGGATTGGATTGCGGGGCAGAGAGAGCACATGTTTTGGATTGCAGAGTCGTCGTCAGTGTCGTCACTCTATTTGTCGGGGTTAAGTGCCTTGTAAATAACGCGATTTTCTAATAATTTTTAAATTAAAAACAATGAGCGAAATAGCTAGTGAAAAAATAGAAGAGAATAAAAAAGAGATAAAGGAAGTCAGTGTGGAGAATGAAGAACCAATAAATGTTGACTTTAAAGAAGATTTGAAGACGACAAATCAAAATAATGAAGCAGACCTCTATGCTTATTTGGATAGAGATGATAACACTACAGAAAAATATAAAATCGAAGTCAGGGGGCTACCAAAGTTCTACGGTATTGGCGAGTTCAGGAGATTTTTAAATGAAAAGTTGCAATTGAATGCCAGTAAAATCAAGCCACCTAAAAAAGGAAGTGCCTGGGCATACGTTTCTTTTCATAATGAAGAAAATAGAGAGAAAGCCATTAGTATGCTTAATGGAGTGGAGTGGAAACGTGGCAAGTTGTCAGCTCACGTAAGTTGTTTAATTACTTAGCTTGTTTTCTTTTTCAATTGTTTAAAACATACCAATTTTTTAATGTAGGTTGCCAGTCCTGCTCCTGATCCATTTGTGAAAAGGAAACTTGAAATGCAAAATGAATTAGATACCAAGAAAGCAAAAGTAGAAGTACAGGATGAATCTCTTTCTCCTGAAGAGAGAATAAGGATTATTACAATTCCACTTAACAACATGCCATATGAAGAACAAGTAAATGTGTAAAATGTTACTTTAAACGTTTATAGCTGTCAACTCACTCTGATTCAAATTTCTTACTTACAGTTGGAATTGAAACAAAAAGAAATGAAAAAAATCATTCATAAATTAGAAGAGCAAATTTCAAAAGTCAATAAAGAAGTTGGTCAGTGGATGAAAAAACAAAAAGACAAAAACAACGGGATTTCATGTGAATTAGGACAAATCATTCATACTGATGTGATAGAAGGGTACAGAAACAAGTGTGAATTCACTATTGGTAAGTAACATAATCACTTGCTTTTTACAATGAAAAAAAAAAAAAAAAAATTTGTTTTTACTAGTCAGTTGTCTTTAGGTCTCGATGTGTCTGGAAAAAAGAAAATGATTGGGTTTCGGCTTTCAAGTTATGCAGCTGGTTCTATTTCTGTGGGACCAATTGACCACCTCTGCCATATCCCCCAAAGAATGAAGACTGCTGTCAAGATTCTAGAAAAATTTGTTTGCGAATCAGAACTGGACACTTTCGATCCAGTGACTCACAAAGGTCACTGGAAGCAAGTAACCGCTAGGGCAACAACTTTGGATCATTTAATGTTGATAATAGGAATAAATCCTCAAAATATGAGTGATGAAGACCAAAAAAATTTGCAAAACAGTTTGAAAGAATATTTTCAACAAGAAAGTAATGCAGAAGCCAATGTGACTTCTTTGTACTTTCAAACTATTAAAAAAAAGTAAAAATAATCAACAATATTTATCATTAAATATCATATATAAAAACATATGTCAAATCCGAAGTAATATTTATTACAGAGGAACAGGGGGAGAAGGTGGTGGTTCAATTGTACATCTCAGCGGAACTCCATATATAGAAGAAAAAATTCTCGGTATGACGTTCAGAATATCTCCAGAAGCATTTTTCCAAATAAATAGTCTAGGTGCTGAGGCCTTGTACAAAACGGCCATTGATTTAGCGAATCCTTCAAGCGATACGGCCTTGCTCGATGTTTGCTGTGGCACCGGAACCATAGGACTATCTTTTGCAAAAGTATGTCTTGTAGCTTAGAAAAAAAAAGACTACCATAAATATTTTTAATACTATTTAATTCAATTTATAGCACTGTGATGAAGTACTTGGCATTGAAATAGTGCCAAATGCAATCAAAGATGCCAAACAAAATGCCAAATTAAACGATGTAACGAATTGTGAATTTTTTACTGGAAAAGCAGAAGATATATTACAACCTGTCATTCATCGGACGACAAAGTCAAATATCATTGCAGTTGTTGATCCTCCAAGAGCTGGCCTACGTAAGTAATACTAATGTTGCTTTACTATCTTCAAAAAGTAATAACTGATATTTGTTTGCGTAGATCAAAAAGCCTTAGTATCGTTGCGTAAGGCCAAAAGGTTGAAAAAGTTGGTCTACATCTCCTGTGATCCAAACGCAGCAATAAAAAATCTAGTTGACTTGGCGAGACCAAATTCTAAGCAGTACTTTGGCGAGCCTCTAGTGCCCGTGAAAGCTGTTCCCGTGGATATGTTTCCCCACACAAAACACTGCGAACTGGTTTTGTATCTTGAAAGATTTTCTCTTTTAAAAGAGTCCAGCGATGCAACGTGATGTGTTTTACACGTGTAAAAAAAAAGATGTATAAAAATTTTTTATCGACATTAACTTGTTTTGATTTCATTTACAAATCCTGCTTAGTCAAACATTTTTTAAAGGGTTTAAACGTTTGAGACAAAATTTAAACAAAACAACATTATTCATGCACGGATTTATGGACAAAAAAAATCCGATAATCGAGCCCTCTCGGTGTAATGAAGCTATGTCTGGGCCATTTACCTTGCCTCGGGCACTTTTCCATTTAACTCTCGATCGCAACGATGGCGATTTAAAGGACGCAAGTATAGTAACGATCGCTCCGATATTTTGGCATCCGATTGTTAAAAGACTAAATATTTATGCAATGAGGACGAAAACGAACTTCCAAGTAATCCGATCCTTCCTGAAACGAGGAAAAAAATTGCGATCGCAACTCATGTGAATAATTTCCTTATAACGGACTCAATGAAGTAAAAAAAAAAAAAAAAAATATACAGCCAATGAAAACTCGAATAACTATAATGTAACGTGTGCGAGAGAAGTACTAGAGGTGTTACAAATAAAGCAATAGAGACGATTCACATAAAAATATAGAGAAAATGACCGATACTTATTATAGGTACTTATATGCTCATGTACAACCGATGAGAATCTCTTACCGATTTTTCCCAAGCTAATCGCGGTAATATGTGACAACCGAACATGCGGCATGATTTTTTGCGCATAATGTATATATAATTGCTATAGTAGCCAACCGATCCTCCAAGTTAGCACACAGCTTGAGCTGCTTGAGTATATATATACCATACAGAGGGGGATGGAACCGTTGCGACGACAATCGACAACCTGCACGTATATTATGTGTATAAGCCAGAGAGAGGATCTCTCGCACACACAGCTGCACACCTGAGAGATGTATGTATATATAGGTGTTCATATCTCCCTGCTGCCGGTGGTCCATATGCAGCAGCAGAGGGAGGTGAAAGAAGAGGAAGGGTCAGTAGAGGACCAAAGACGCTCGCCCGTGCACCATATCATATCGCTCGCTCTCACCGCGGACTCTCTCGGGGGATCGATCTCTCCGTTCTCTCTCCCTTTCGCGCATATATAAATGTATACACACACACACAACACAGTTTGGGTTGCTGCCGATGCTCTCCTCTTGTTGCGCGAACAAGTAAAGTACAGCTCGCAGAAAGTGGATAAAAAGGAGTAAAAAAATTTTTTTTAAATAAGAAAAAAAAAAAAAAAAAGAGGCAGGAGGAGGAGAGGCCGCTGCTGCAGGAGCGCGGGTGTCGAGGGAAACGAGTTTGTACGTAGGTACACACGCTACGAGTCGCGACAGGCTGCAGGCACGGCAAAAGGTGATCGGTCGGCAGGACACACGCGTATATACGTATATATTGCACGTATTATAATATAAACGTTCGTAAGGCACAGCAGCTTCGGACAGTAGTGGATATCGTGGACGGAGAATTTGTCGTTCCGGAGAGGTGATTGTTTTTTTTTACGGTGAAAACAAAGTGCCGCTGGGATGCGCTGAACAACGGGACCACCGACGCAAACTTCACCAGTAGTATACGATCTGCGACGTTGGCTGGACATCCCGAATTATTGGCGAGATGTAGGGGACATCAGAGAGTCGGTTTGTGCCAGGAGGACGACGAGCGGGACCATCGGCAGCCGCTGAGGGATGGCTTTCCTCTGCCCGGTGCGCATTCGCCGCGGCAGCAAGAAGAAACGTGAGTTTTCTCGTGAAAATTTACTTTATATTGTACATACTCGCAGTTATTGGAGCATTTTTTTTTTTCTTTTTTTTTCCAATATAAATTCAACTCGTTTATTCGCATGCACCTGTACCTGTGCTTTCAAAAATTTGATTCAAAGATCGTGATATTTGTAAAAAATATTATACCATTAATCAGCAGCTGGGTCGCACAACTTCGCCTTGGAGAAAGATGGCTTGGGTGGCTCGGGGATGGGTATGTCCTCGAGGGTGTCCCTGCCACCGGGTCGTATCACTGGGAGCGCCAGCATAGAGACCCTCGTCAGGGTCGGCATCGAGAAGGAAAACGGCCTTTCCCCTGACAGCAAAATGGTCATCATACACGACTTTACCCCTTGCGTTGACGACGAACTCCAGGTCAAGAGGGGCCAGGTATGATTTGATTATCGTGTATTTATATATTATGCCATGCAGCGTATCCTCTGTTGGATTCAAGTTGCAATCCCGTTTTGCAGATAGTCAACGTGCTGTACCGAGAAAACGACTGGGTGTACGTTATCGCAGCCGACACGCGGATGGAGGGTTTTGTTCCTCACTCGTATTGTGCGCCCTACACGTCCCAACTGGCGGAAACGACGCTGGCGCTCATGAACAACGTCAAGAAAAAGTTGCCCCGATCGATGGATGACAACGACATCGTCAGCTTGAGAAGATCCCAGGGTATGGATCACCAGCAAATCGATACGGGCTCGGCATCCGATTGCGAAAGTTATGCCAGAAACGTCACGACTGCTGCCGACATAAACGTTAACCAGTCGAGTTCGCAGTCGCAGAACTCGATCCAAACCACGCTGTCACAGCAGCCGGATGTGCATCCGTTCTTTAAGGTAACTAACGCATATTTGACGGTTTATTTTTTTTTTCTGTTGAGTACCAAGTATTTGAAAAGTATTGACTCGATTGTTGCGCGATTGGTGTTGAAGGATCCATCGGCTGGAAGGTACATCGTCTTGTACACCTTTGTGGCGAGAGACGAGAACGACGTCAGCGTGGAAAGGGGAGAATTCGTCACAGTGCTTAATCGAGACGATCCAGATTGGTTCTGGGTGCTTCGCCACTGCGACGGCAACGAGGGTTTTGTGCCATCTGGTTTCGTTTATCCAGGCCACGTTCTTCACTCGTACACGACTGCCGGCACAACGAACGCCTCGGTTTCCAGGGAATCTCACGATTTGGGTATTTTTTTGTGATTTCCCACAACTTTTGTGGGTTTTGAATTTTTCCCCCAAATTCGATTCAAATTTTTGATGATAATTCGCAGGGATTGGCACTGGAAATCCGATGGGCAACGATCAGCTGCAGCAAAAAGACGCAAGGGACTTTCGAGACGATTTGACGGGGACGACGGAACTCGTGGTTTTATACGAATATAAAGCCCAAGCACCGGATGACCTGTCGGTCAAAAGAGCCGATTGGATATACGCGGATCTCAGCAATCAAACTGTCGACGGATGGCTGTGGGCGTACGCTCCGAAAACGCGAAAATATGGCTTTATTCCCAAAGCGTATGCCCGTCCTCCCGCCATGACTAGCTTGTAACGCAGTCCTCGTAAATTTACAACTCATTAGCGTATAATATTTAACAAATGATAAGACGAAAGGTTTACACATGAAACGTTTGTTTTGCATACGAAATTTTACAATTGAGCACATGTGAATTTTTTTTATTCGAAAAGCGTGTTTGCGTGTTTGTGTGTGTCGTCATCGTTGTTTGAGAAATATCAGTGAATCGTAACGTTGACGTTTAAATTTTTACAACCGGAGGTAATGCGATTGATGAATCCGTCGTGTAGGATAACGCAATCTCCGATGACGAATACATCCCTGGGCTTCTGAGCTGTTCTCAAAGAATTAATCGGACCAGTGTACGTTAACGATCTGAAAGCCTCAGAGTCGATGCTGTCGATAGCCTAAACGATTGCGAAAATTTTTATTTGTTTCACTTTAAATGTACGATATTATTATTATAATAATTATTTTTTTATCCAATGTACAGTTTTTAAAATTATGAAAAGTACTAGAGGTGTTACAAATAAAGCAATAGAGACGATTCACATAAAAATATAGAGAAAATGACCGATACTTATTATAGGTACTTATATGCTCATGTACAACCGATGAGAATCTCTTACCGATTTTTCCCAAGCTAATCGCGGTAATNAATTTACAAGTTACTCGAGTGTTTGCAAATTATTCATCAATAAACCAAAATCAACGATACATAATTACATAATAAACATTACTTCATGAGAGAAAAATTGAAAAAATTAAGTTTTTTAACCTGAATGCTGCAGCGAATAGGTTCAACATTGCCAATGTCCAAGCCTGCGACCCAGACGATAACGACGTCACGACTGGCCTCACCGTTCAATCGAGCTGACAGTATCGGCAGCGGCAGCCGATACTTGTACTGCGAGTTGCCGATGCTTCCATTAAACTTTTTAGCCGCTGGACCACTACCCGCATCACACACATACGTACGTTCATGATCAATGTATAATCTATCTATACACTCGGTAACTCCAAGTTAAGCAAAAATACACGCTCAGATGGGAACGAGTGAATAAAAAATAAAATGCACTAACGAGAGCTTGTCGGAAACGAGAAGAAGTCCCAGGCAGCGGCTCGAGTCGTAGACGAGACCATCAAAGTTGACGATGAATTTGCTCTTCTCACCGGGTTCGACGCTAAGTATCGGCACTTCCGGGTGATCGAATACAAAATGATTGGTGAGAGCGGAAAAGGCAACGTTGACCGCGCAATCCTGCCGAGGACACTGGATCGGCCGTCGCGAGCACTCGGCCATCAACATCGGGTCCTTTGGCTGCACCGCGACGATGCTGCAGTAACTGCGCTGCTTGTTACCTACGTGTGTACACATCGATCATCAGGTACCTATATATATATATATATACTTGCTGGTCATCCTGTCTCTTATAATTATTAGTCACACCACCCGTAATACGGTGCACGTGACCAACCAGAACGTCTCACGGGCCGTTTTTCCTCATCCCCCTCGTTGACGCGCCTGGTGTTCCATTCGTCGTCAGCTGAATTTTCGCCGCAACTCGTCGACGCGCCACTGGTGCAATCCGGGACTCGGTGATAGTGCCGGTAGGGCTCGGCGGGGGCCGTATGCAGCTGTTGCCTTCGACGTTGCTCGATAGGTTCGTACCTGCACGGAACAGTGTCGGTAGTAGCCGGCGTCGGGGCTGCCGCTCGCCGGCTTCGTCGTTTAGTTCTCGCGTCGTTATGATAGTTGGGTACGCTGTTCGTCCTGGAGACGCTGGGAGTCGATTGCGAGGAATCGATCACCGCGCACAACACGCAGCTTGTGTCTGTGCAAAAACAAAAAAATCCACTACTTGTATTGTAAGCTGGTAAATTGATACAGGAATGTTTAACTGCTTTTTGTCAAAATAAATAAAAAGCTAGCTATGTCATAATAATGATAGCACATCACCTGACTTGACGGTAAATCGCTGAACGCAGCGATAACAGAGCAGATGGCCGTTGGCGCACAGGAGTGACCTCTCGAAATCGCTGGGGTCGGCGTCCTCGCCGGCCACGGGGCACTTGCACCCGCTGCAAATGCCCATCCTCGCGTCCGCGTAGCGCATCTCCTCCAAACGAAATTTACTCTCCTCCTCCTCTCCATCGTCCTCGTTGTCCCCGTCGTCGTCGTCGTATTCTGCTCTCGTGTCGGTCGACGTGCAGCTGTGGTTGTCGCGAGCTTTCCCGCAGCTCAGCGGCTGATGGTTTATTTCTTTGCTGTCCGATTGCTGCTGCATACTGTAAAAATGTGATTCTCCGTCCTGTATGTGAGAGTATAACGCACATATAACTCCGGAAGGCAAAAAAAGAGTCGATAGGGCGGTTGTAGAGGGGTAATTATAACCTTTTTGTAACGAGAACTTCGGGGTATCGCGGCATCGCAATGGTCCAGCGCCTCGGAGTGGTCCATGCCGGCTGATCCTGATGGGGACTTTGATCGATCACGTACCGGAAACTTGGAGCCGAGACAGCACGCATTTTACTTACTCCAGCGGATCTCTGGCATGCATGTGGACCACGCTCTTATTTGTTTACCTCCTCTTTTTTATACGTTGGAAAAGTGGACAGAATCGAGAGTGTTGATATATGGATACGCGCGAGAGGGGTTCGTGTGAAAAGTATAGATGGCCGATAGATTAATTTATTCGCGTGCGACGGCGGGGAAAGTTTTTTTTTTTATTTACGTATGTGTACATACACTGTCTGTTTTTAGGTGCAATTTGCAATATTGATATGGTAAGACAGGTTTCGAGTGATGAAACAAAAAATTTGCGATCAGCTTCACGTTTATCACTTTAAGATTTCGGGCTAAGGTGATTTTTTTTATTGCAGATTACGCGAAGAAAAATCAAGCACCGATATTCGGGGCATCCACGTTTTACGTTTTTGCAATCGAGCCTTGATGTTTGTTTGTTTGTTTATTTTTAGCATAGGTAATTAGGTATATGCTTAGATAATATGTATATTTTCTCTAAGGGTATACTTGAATAAAAAGGTTTACCAAAATTAGTCAAAAGAGATGTAATTGTTTATTTTTAATAGTTATTAATGTTGTTATATCGATGAACCAAACATTGTATAGATATCGCCTGTCTCACGGAAAACTGCAAATCGACACCGAGTGAGACCTACTTGTATGTGATCTACATTAATTTATTCATCATTTGGTAATAAGTATATAGAATTTTTTAAATCTTGGTGGCAGAGGGGGTGGGTAAATGACACGCCATCGAATACATTTTATTTGTTGTATTTTCAAAAACCTACAAAAGTATAGTCATACACGTTTTAAAAGCACACTGACTGCTATTGCCTATTCACTAAAGTGTTTTAAATTAATACAATGAACATATCAAATTTCAAACCAAGTAAAAAATTCCTAGAAAATACGATCAACCTTAATTTTGTCATGTAAACTCTCCCGGTGCACTCAATAAATTTTCATAATTTTTTAATAAATAATAACCACGAGGTTAGAAAAAAAGATATACAGTCTAATACATTAGTTAGTCTTTAAACGACTTATTCGAAAAATACTTTGTAGAAAACTTATTACATATTTGTAGTAGCATTACTTACATGAAAATTTGGCATTTTTCATTGAAAAATTCAAATTACGCGTTGATAAGCTAATTACATGGTTTTTTGTTTTTGTAACAGTAACAACATATTTTTTTATTAGTTCTTCTACGAGTATTTTTACTCATTTAGTCGTAAGGGTATTGTGAAGTAGTTATATTAAAATAAAAACAAAACAATGAAACTTAAAGCTAACTTTTCACAGTAATTTTGATTTTTTTACAATGTTTCATTTTATCTACATGTAAAATCAATGTACATACAATGCGTTTCCATACAACGATATAGGTAGTCACTCTTCCTGTACCGCCGTGGTGTGTATACATGATGATTTTACGATTTGCTCGTGTGCCGGTACTAGCGGTAGTAAGTAATGACACACTTTTGGGTGTAGCGTAAATTTTTTAAATCTCCAATCAGTTCAATCTCTGTTGGAAAACATTTCTTAAATGTACTTACCAACTTTTATTCTGCAGAATATGCTTAAAAACGTTATGGGTTATTTTATTATATAATTACGTCAACTATAAAACATTGTTTTTTTTTTTTTATAAATAATATTTTTGAAAAACTATTTCACCAAAAGTTGAACTTTTTACGTCGTTTTGATTACATAGTTTTTCAAACATATACATAAAAAAAAAAAA
>NW_019379465.1:1331700-1353734 GCF_000648655.2 Copidosoma floridanum | reverse complement strand
AAAAAAAAAAAAAAAAAAAAAAAAAAAAAAAAAAAAAAAAAAAAAAAAAAAAAAAAAAGAAAAAAAAAATCACCTCACAAAGCCGAAAAGTGACTTTGTCATCACGCTCAGCAAAAAAAAGTACGTAATATATACTCCGGGAAAACAAAATTGGAAAATCTCGCACAAGAAAAGTGCCGGGGAGGTGTTGGTTGCGCGAGTCGTTGATGTTGCGTATCGCGGCTCGAAATTAGAAAACGTCAAGCTGACGAGCGTGTCTAACGCAAGAGGCGCGCGATCGAGAAGAAACGGCCCGGGAATACCAGGCGAAAAGTGTCAAGGAGTGATCGAGAGAGGCGGACGGCGCGAGCGTATGCACAAACGGGATTACACGTGGAAATTCCTCGGGACAATTTATATATATATATGTATGTACAGGGGGAGGGAGTTGTATCGAAGGGGAGTATCAAGTTTCCGGGCGAAATTGTATCTGTCTTGGGTATCGATGATCGAGTCGGTGGTGGAAAAAGAAGAGGAAGTAATTCAAATTTTTCCCATCCTTCTACTCGTGATTTCTATAGTTTTCTCGGTGATGTATTTTAAATTTTATTCACGGGATGCATGAAACGGAGGAGATACTACGATGATCTTTTTTTTCTTCATTTTATCGTGTGTAGCTGATAACATGTGAAAAAAGTAATGACATATTACATTTTGGGGTGGATGAAAATTGACGCGCACACTCACACTACAAATGGACTTGGTCGTCTCACCTTGAGCCACTTTTATTTTTTTCTTAAAAAGCCTTTTCACATCAATCCATATTTTACATCCAACAATGTAGTCAAATTGTATACCTAAACATGTAGATTGTGTTTGACTTTTTTGTCGAATCCATATACAGATCAGAGATTCAAGCAAATAGAAATTACATTATTTACATAGAGAATCATTTGATTTTGGATTTTTTTTTTCTTTTTTTTAGATATGCTTAATAAATTCATATGTATAATTGAACTATATAAATTTTATTTTCTTCAATATCTAAGTACGGGTATAAATTTCATTGTACGTGCCAAATATTTTAAGTTTATTGAACTAGTGTTTTAGACAAAATTTCTGAAAAAATATTCTATATTTTTACGTGGGTACAAAACACTAAAAACCTAATTTTCATTCATATTTTACAGAACTTAAATATTCGTTGCTAAAATGATAACACTATTGGCAAAGGAACTTTGTTTGCAATTTGTTCTTAATGAACACGATTAAATAAAAAATATTTATTCGGAAGAAATTCAGATAAATAGATTACTACTTTACAGTGCCATTGAAGCAGTTAATGTATTGGCAATAACGAAGTTATGAACTTTATACAAAAATTTTTGTTTAGAGATTAATTATATCACAATTCATGTCAAATTATTTATTCGAAAAATAAATTTAACTTAACCACCTCCAACTAATTTGTGCCTTGCATTTGCCAATTTCTCGATACTGACTGCTTGTATGTTACCCAAATCAGACTTATCAAGTAAAGTTTTCAAGTTTTGCTTTTCATTCAGATTTATCATGCTACAGCTTTTATCCCTCGACGGTGTTGTATTTATTGATTTCTGAAAAAACGAGAGCAATGGCAGTTCCATTATTTTAGACGAGGAACAACTGGGTTGAATGTCGTTACATGCACTCTTCACTTTTCTATGTGAATCATTGCTTATAAAACTTGTGGACTTTGACGAAGGCAATGGCTTGGCTCTCACAGGCGTTGAATCTAAACTATGAGTTCCTTTAGGCATATTTCGTAAATGAGTATCGTCTACGGATGATCTGGAAGATCTATTTGGAGGTTCTATTGGTTTTAGAGAACTATCGCTCTTTTTTCGCTCTTTTTGAGTATTTTTTTGACCAGCTAAAATGTCACTTGTAGAATTCTTTTCATTTATACTTTTACTTACTTTTTGTTGTTCTTTGACTGCTGGCTCTTTCTCTAGTTGACTGATGGAATCATTTACCTTATTGCTATCAGTAGACTTTGGATCTTGTATACTACTAATACTTTGATCAGGTACAACTTGAGATTCTGTACTTTTAGATTTGCCAAATGAAAAAGCCCCCATATTAACAGGACTATTACTTAAAGATTTGGAGAAACTGTCTCTCAAAGCTTTGGATTGACTTATTATCGAGTTAATAGGACTCTGAGTTAAAGATTGAGACCTTTGAAAAATGTTTTCGAGCTTAATTAGCAGCTCATTCCGGTCGTCCTTTAAAATATTTTCACCAGGTATGACTTTAACGTCATTTTCCATACACCTTACCGTACCAGTGGACTTAACAGTAACATTATTTACACAATTAGTTTCATCACTTTCACACGTTTTAAATGGTAAATGATTTAATTTTTCCACACTAGCTTGTAATTCCAACTCCCATTGATTAGAAGTGGACTCACTGCCGTCTACAGATCTCACACTCAAATGATCTACTCTTTCCTTTAAATTTTTCACATCCTGAAAAAGGCAAGTAAATTCATCAAACAAAGCTCTGGATGATTAAGAAATATGAACATGAATCAAGGTACATTCGTAATTCAAACTCACTTCAAAATCTTGAATCCTGTCTTCTAAGTCTTGGTCACTGCTTGCTATTGAATTCACTCTGCTAATTTTTAATTTATTCAGCTCTTCTTCATAATTAAAACACTCATCTGGAGTTACAAGCTCAGCCCCTACACCAGGCTCTCGTGGTCCATTAGCTAAGATAGCTAGCATAATAAATTTTAATTTTAATTTAAAATCACTTTTACCACAAGTTTGATGTATAATGACTTATAATCACCATAATCTCTTCTTTTTTCATGAATCTCATTGCTGATTTCTTCCAAGGCACGAAGACTCGCTGCATAAGAACACTTTGTATCCTTGACTGCTTTTTTTAAACAATCAACAACCTCTTTCTGTATAGCTAACTTTTGATCAAATTGGGCTTTCAGATCGAAATAAGGCTGAGCCTTGTTTATTGATCTACGATATTTTTCTTCTAACTGCTGAACCTTTTTCTCTGCCTCGTGAAACAGGATTGTTGCTTTTTGGTGTTCTCTGGCACATTCTGTTTTTTGAGTTTCTGCTTCCATAACCTGTTGTCATACAATCAAATAATTCTTGAAGTAATTTTTGTAAAAAAAAATCACCCAGTGTTACCAAACGAATTGTTAGCCTAAAGCATTTCTCACCTTGAACGTTGCATGATTCAGCACGTCCTGCCATGCTTGGTCAAAGTTCCATTCATGCTGATGTGATATAAAACAGGCCTCTGCGAGGGCAACTGTTTCTTTGGCTGCTTCGTGCACTACATTCGCTCTCTGGTAAAGCTGAGTCTGCTGTTGACATTTGAGCTAAAAGTAAACAAAGGATGATTCTAAGATTCACAACAATACAGCTTTAAAGTTTTTAATTACTTCAAAGTGAAATATCTTACTCTGGCTTGATGCGCTACCCCACAGGCTTCAAAATAACATCTAGCTCTTTCTATGCAACTGCTGCCCAATTTGCTGACCAGCTCTTTAAGGCGGCTTGTAGTTTCAGATAACAGTTGGCCGTAGGCAGTATTTGCTTCCTGGTTATTTAAAAGAATTATATTGGTAAAAAATGTATTGTTTTGTTTTACCAAAAAAAGTTTGTAAGACAACTCACATCAAGCTCGATTTCAAGTTTATTTATATCATCTGTGGCATTGTTTAGATTCTCTAACTCGACCTGTAATGTACACATTGATTATTTTACTTGAAGTGTTTGTTTTCAGTGAGTGATTAAGGATTATCCAGTATTCATATAAAAAATGTGCCTCAAAATGCATAGACAAGTTAAAAAAAAGTTGTTAATCTTTAAACAATAGATTCCGTACAGTCATGATTCATAAGTAAACAACAAAACTCAATACTGCATTTTTAATCGTTGAATAACACAGTCCATTACTGGGAAATGAAACCGTAAGTGATTTCATACTTGGATTATATTTCAAGATAATGCATGTGTTGACTAACAGGTACAAAAAATTTCAAAATACTGCAGTTGTAAATTAGATAATTCAAACAGAGTTGTTTTCGGTGAACCTATTAGAGATTACACTTGACCCAAATTAATTAGGTATAGAAATAAAACTTTGGTAAGGTAAGTTCAACTAATGCAGCAGATGTATCATTTGGAGAAAATTTATTTATTATTTAAATTAAGTGGGGCAATATATATAGAGTGGGGTCAAGTATATTATAAATGTATACGTATGTTTATATATACACACACAGAATCGGATGATCGTCGCTCGAACGAAAACAAGAATGGAATTCGACCCAACGCGTCGTCTGCATTGGGATTACTCATAAGTGTCATAAATGCGTACAGGGGGCGGGGTGATGAAATTATACTTTCAAGACACGTTAAAGCGATTCTCTTTTTTAAAAAATAAACTGAGTATTTTTTACATTTTTTACAGCATCGCAAAATGCACCGTTCGATTTTGAGTGATCATCCTGCATGTCCTCCTCGACAACTACAACTATACCAACGCCTTTTCATGTACATTTCGGCAGTTGTCATCCATTGACAAATAATTGTTAAAAAGTAAAGGGAAGTTACCTGAATACGGGGGTCCAGGGGCCCATCGGTGTCGTCGACAATGTTCATGCTTTATTGTTACTCTATTCGACATCTAAGACGTACGGTCCTTGTTTGCAAGTGCAGTTCTCTTCTCGCTCGAAATGAAGGCTCGGCACGAAGTTGTCCCAGCCAAGACAGGCCAAGAGCAGTGCAGCATCTCTTTGGCGTGATTCGGAAGGAAGATTTGCAGCGAGAAGCAGCATAACAACACTGGCTCTTGTTTGATGATTTATTACAGGCGAGTCGACTCCATTTTGATGTTTTTTTACAAGGAGAAAAGAAGGAACAGCTGCAACATGCACACAACACTACTTACAGCCGAGTAGAGACTGTTGGGAGAGAGAGAGAGAGCAGTGTTTAGAGAGAGTCGAGAGAGAGAGAGTGTCAGGGAGGGGCGGGCAATATATGTGTGAACTGTGAAAGTGTGTAGGTGTGTGTAAATGCGCACGCGCAACTCATCGTTTCTAATTGCAATTCTTGCTATTTCAAATTTATTTATATTTTTGTGCAGCTCATTTTATGCACAAACCGTAGTCAGAGATAATAAATTAATTTTCAAAATATTTTAATCCCCAAATAACTTCATTGTCGTAGAATTTGGTAGATATAATTTATGGTAACGTAATCAATTTAACAAAAGCTATGACGGTCGAATTGGTAAACATTACATTTAACATACTTGGTGAAATGGCCAATTGCAATGGTGGTGTTGATATTGCAACACATTACAAAATATTTCAAATTCACTGACTTGTTCAAGTGTTCAAACTATTGTGTAAAAATAATATTATGTACTTGTACCATTTTTTCTGGACCGAAACCGAAAAAATAAATTGTTATAAGAAAATTTTTACTTTCGTTTGTAATTTTGATACAAATAACGTTGAAAAAAAAAAAAAAAAAAATACCCACTTTATCACAAAAAACATTTAAATAAATTGACAAAGAGGAAAACTTTCAATAACAAATACAATTGAATTTACTGGCAATAATTTGGCAAACTTTCTTTCGTTTTTGGACTGACTTTCACGACGTGCTACCCCTGTGGACCTATGCTAATGCGCAATCGATCGACTTTACACTGGATACTCACTACTTATACTTACTAAGTACGCATTCATGCAGATTTTAAGTCTCCAAAACTTTTCGCTATTGTTGAAGCTTGTGGGGCTCTGTGAGGATATTCATATTAGCGTTCAATCTTTTGCGGGATAATTTCAACATGAATAATTTAATTACATGGTTTTCGTATGACCAATAAATGTCAATGAAATCCATGACAAATGTTAATTAGATTTGAAAGTAAGAAAAATATTTTTAGCCAAACGTAAGACATGTGTTAAAAAATTAATTAATTGTGTATATTTTCTTAACGAAGCTCTACGTGAATTTGAAATAGTTAAAAGTAAAAATAATACTTAATCAACTTTTTTCTCGTGTTAAACGCAAAAAATTATATCGTGAAAGTGCGTCCATTTGAAGAATCGCCAATCAATCACTATAAGAGGATTTTTACGATTTATTCCAGTGTCACAAAGTTTGCTCTGTCAAAATGAAGTACGGGCTTACTTTGTAACTGTCGCACCACTGGGTATTCATTAATATTTTTTTGCTGATAATCATACGTGTCAATCTTTAAAAAAAATTTTTTTTAGAATGTGCCAGCTGTCGCGAGTTTTTCCTTTCTTTTTTTAATTAAACTTTCTGAATAGCAAATGTACTTTAATACTGCTTGTACGCCCAAAATTTATGCTGGAATTCGGAAAAGTATAAAAATACAACATCAAGCTTTAATAATAATTTTGCAACAAATAGGGATGGCGGAAAGCTGCAGATACGATGCAAGAGACGAAATGCAAAACAAAAGCGTCTGTGACCTCGTTTTCTTCCTCTGTAGCCCACCAAAAGCGCCTTTATTTACCTCAGATAACAATCATCCTAATAACGAGTATTTTCGTTGCATTTGTAATTCCTGACTCCGTTTGTTTGGGTCCAGGAATTATTAAATGTCAATGGAGTCTTTGTACACAAGTAACCTCGCTGTCGTAGAATCGATTTCGCGTCGGTAAATATTATACTCAAGTAATGGTATAGGTATATCTTGTCAGATAGCTGATTTTTCTTTTTTTCTCTTCTTGTGAGCTCTATGTATAATACATGGCTTAGGTACACCGTAAAAATTTTTTTAGCAATTTTACTACTAGCGTTGGAAATATTGCGACATTCAACACTGGCTAATATATTTATACATACATTAGATTTTCCAACATCCAGTGTAGTAAAATTACAAAAACTTTTTACTGTGTAGATGCAGTTACATATAATACACATACCTGTATACATTCTTATATTCTTCGCTCCCGCAAACTTTGCTGAAAATATTCACGTATGAATAAAAAAAAATATTGTGCGTCTGCATCTCATTGCTGATGCACGATGCGATCTAGTACTACTTTGGATTGCAAAATTTTTTCATATTTTTTATGGTAGATTATGTATAAGCTTTGCTTTTTTATATACGTGCAGTAGTGCGATGTATACCGTGATGTATCGTAAAGAAAGTTTGTGTGCAATAACTGTGCGATGAATTGCAATATGTATACGATTTATGATATTTTAATGTTATTTGGAAAATTTGGGGAATATGAATTTTAAGCTGAAAAAAAGTGTGAGGAAATTTTTTAATATAACATAATTTATTTCTTTCCCTTTTCGTAATAATTTTTACAATTTTTTTTCATGATTTCTCACTAAAACTAACTCTGAGTCGCTAATTTGTTGATATAATATCTAAAACGTAATATGCGTATCTCTATAAATGAAACTTGACTACATTACATAATAAAGTACTTAACGTCACTATACACTTTTTACTAAAAAATACAAATCATATAAATATTGTTCATCATTTAACGATACAAACATAATTTTTTTTTGGTTTTAGAAACAATATCGTTACTTGGTATTGAATCCTGTAAAAAGACATGGTACCAAAAAACTCTTATTGTTAACTTAGTTTGCATTTCTCGCGTCACTGGTAATCATTAAAAAAAAAATTGTACGACTATTTGCTTTTCATTATACGACATGCTCATACGTCAATTTTACAAGTTTGTGTAAATTTCGCCACTTCCGTGGGATCGGTCATTGAGACGACTCCACTCGTTACAAAACAATTATATTTCATCTATACGTATGCAGTAATAACAATGATATAATTTGATTTCTTTTCGCACACACGCCGTATATTACTAATATTCGTATCATTGCCAATATATCGTTCGTCCTTTACTTTTGCCCCTTTTCGGTATCACAATTATAATGTAAATTATAATCAATACACATGCACACATTAAATATTTATAAGAGTGATACATTTAGAATGTTATACAATTTAATATTGGTGTCCAATATCTCCCAGTATTAGTTATTATTATTATTATTATTATTATTATTATTATTATTATTTTATTCGCTAGTTTCAAACATACCACCAGATAAACCTTACGGAGAAAGATATATTTAAAAAATTGTCGCCTTATTCGATCCACGTTCGACATTTTTCGATGTTATTCAACAATCACACTTATCAATCGTGCACACATACATAGTGAAATATATTTTCGGACAAAATAATTATTAGGAATAAAATTAAACGGGTCAATAAAATACAGGCACAATGTTCTGAAATGTTGTGTGATGAATCGCTCCGTCCTGAATTTTACTCTTCGAAAATTCAAACACTTCGTGTAAATTATCGATACCGAGAGAAAAAAAAATAGTAAAAATTACTGTGCCAGAATTGAGACTTTTTACTATTTGATAAATAATTTTTTTATAAATGGAAATTACCATCCAGCCATAAAATGATAAAAATTAGCTTGGCCAAAGTAAAAAGTCCCTACCAAATTACCATTCTAGCACAGAAATTTTTATTGCTTTTTTCCTGCATCAAAGTATTCCATTTCTCTTGAACTTTATTCAATAAAAATTTTAACACCCACGGATACATTAAGGATCTCTATTTCTCCATGATCGATAAGTACATGAATAAGCAATGAAAAAAAAAAAAAAAAAAAAAAAAAAAAAAAAAAGAAAAAAAAAATCACCTCACAAAGCCGAAAAGTGACTTTGTCATCACGCTCAGCAAAAAAAAGTACGTAATATATACTCCGGGAAAACAAAATTGGAAAATCTCGCACAAGAAAAGTGCCGGGGAGGTGTTGGTTGCGCGAGTCGTTGATGTTGCGTATCGCGGCTCGAAATTAGAAAACGTCAAGCTGACGAGCGTGTCTAACGCAAGAGGCGCGCGATCGAGAAGAAACGGCCCGGGAATACCAGGCGAAAAGTGTCAAGGAGTGATCGAGAGAGGCGGACGGCGCGAGCGTATGCACAAACGGGATTACACGTGGAAATTCCTCGGGACAATTTATATATATATATGTATGTACAGGGGGAGGGAGTTGTATCGAAGGGGAGTATCAAGTTTCCGGGCGAAATTGTATCTGTCTTGGGTATCGATGATCGAGTCGGTGGTGGAAAAAGAAGAGGAAGTAATTCAAATTTTTCCCATCCTTCTACTCGTGATTTCTATAGTTTTCTCGGTGATGTATTTTAAATTTTATTCACGGGATGCATGAAACGGAGGAGATACTACGATGATCTTTTTTTTCTTCATTTTATCGTGTGTAGCTGATAACATGTGAAAAAAGTAATGACATATTACATTTTGGGGTGGATGAAAATTGACGCGCACACTCACACTACAAATGGACTTGGTCGTCTCACCTTGAGCCACTTTTATTTTTTTCTTAAAAAGCCTTTTCACATCAATCCATATTTTACATCCAACAATGTAGTCAAATTGTATACCTAAACATGTAGATTGTGTTTGACTTTTTTGTCGAATCCATATACAGATCAGAGATTCAAGCAAATAGAAATTACATTATTTACATAGAGAATCATTTGATTTTGGATTTTTTTTTTCTTTTTTTTAGATATGCTTAATAAATTCATATGTATAATTGAACTATATAAATTTTATTTTCTTCAATATCTAAGTACGGGTATAAATTTCATTGTACGGTAGTTTTTTTTTTTTTGTTTCAATTATTTTTCTTCATAGAAAACGTGTGAACAAGGGATGAACAAACGAACGAATTGACTTTTAATTTCGTAATGGCTTTGTCAAATTTTTGCTGGATTTTTTGTTTTTACATCTTTGAGATTGAAGTAATGGAAAAAGTGACACTAGTTTGTAATAAAAATACATCTCTACTTTGCAGTGAAGACATAAAGTGAGTGTATATTGTAAGTATAAATTTTACACACAGTGGGATAATCGTTATGTACATGTATGACGACGGTTATTGTAAGTAAATAGTAAGGCGCAGGTTTTTTTTTTGAAGAACATCGTAGAAAAAACATCGATTGCCTTGCTTCGTTGCAAGTTTGTATTTTTGTTTTTGTTTGACAATACAATATTGATATACATAGGTACACGTTTTTGTTATGATTTATTAATGTACATTTATTTATTATTATTATTATTATTATTATTATTATTATTATTATCTACAGTGGAATACATTTACATCAGTCGTATCGGTGTGTATGCATTATTTATCGGCGTGTGATTCGAAATACGTAAAAGAAATTTTTTTTTGCTTTCTTCTTCTCTTGTTTCGTACTGTCACGAGATAGTGAGATTGGCCAATTGTCACGCCCAACGAAATTTTCGGTTCGTGCTCTACGAGCTTTCGTTTTTATGTACACAATTTTGTATATAACTACTCTTTTGATTTTCTTTACAGCTACACAATGTGTCGATAATTCAACGTCTTCAATCAAAGTACACAATCGTTAAAAATACAATAAAAAACCTACTAAATGCACATAGATAATTATTAAAAATGAAAAAAAAAAGATACGGCAATAAAGGATACATTTGAAAGACACTGCTTTTGATTTTTCGACGATGACTCGCTACACTACACCTACAGCTCGTGCATACATATATATACCTATACGGGGTGGTTAGCGTTTGATATTTTTATTTCCTCCTTCAAATATTCATAACAAAACATTGTCTTTGTCACGTATAGTTTGATATTCATATCTCAACCACCGGGAAGCACTTCTTTTTCTTCCCATCGACCCTTCAGCAATTTTTTATTTTAACGTCTCCGTACACCGTGGAGTACAGTGAGTACACATACGTATGTATTCAAACTTCACTTGGATGCTGTTTTTTTTTTTTTTTTGTTCCCAAAGTGGTTTTTTTTAGTTTTTCAAAAACCGGCGGAACTTGTGGAAAAAAAAAGATGGAAAAACGTCAAAAGTCGAGAGAACGCAAAACGAAAATACACATACCTGTGCTTTAGACGCGCGGAGCAAAAGGAAGGAAACTCCGTCCGACTAATAGATTATTCTCGCGTAATATATATATAAGCACGCGCAACTGCGCGCAAACGCGTTTCCGAATCACGACGCGCAAGTACCCATTTCTCTTTGGGACGAGTAAAAAGCGCCCATGCAAAGGCGTTTGAGGCACCGAGCGAGCGATGAGAGAGATGAGCCAAAAGAACGGCGTATATTGTATAGTAACCCCACCGCGCTTTCCTCGTATACTTACACAAAGTAAAGGTTGCGAGTCGAGTAAAAGGAATCTGGAATGAGAAAAAAAAGAAAAAAAACAACAACAATCCTTTCCCTCTTCTCCTTTTTGACTTATTTGCTGGTAAAACAAACTAGACGCGTACAAATGTTGAGTCTATGATTCCCCTTGGTTTTGTTTATCTTTAGCTTTTGGGAGCACATAGCTGATAAGTAAGTCGCGTGCATGAAAAAACCTCGTGTCGCCATTCGGACATGCGATGCAAGGCGGTATATTGCCAAGAAAAAAAAAATGTAGGTACTTGACCGCAGTATGTATATGTATACACGAGTTGGATACGTAAGGTTGTGGGAAACAGGGGCTGATACGATACATGGTACACAAAAGGGACGATAATTTTGTGACAGAAGCAGCTGCCGGGCTTAGACCCATTCCTACATGTGATGGCGAAGGCCTCGTCTGCGGTTAACGGCCCGCCGGTGCCTGCACAGCAGCTTTTTGAAGGCGTTTCGAAATTCCGGCGAAAATACCGTGTAAATCACTGGATTCAACGTCGAGTTGAAGTACCTGCAACACGTAAATTAATTTACATATACACGCATCGGGGTCGTGCTACACGTGGAAATAACTTACAACGGTTGTGCCAATATTTTGTAAACTCGGGGGTATATATACATATAAGTAATCACGTTTAATGTGCCGCGTGTAATGTACGTACACATCGTTAGCTTATGTACTTTTTTTTATCGCGCGCGTAATTTAGTTTGCAATCAACACCTCCTCGACCGAGCAAATATAGAATCGTTCAACAAATGGTAATTGCGCTGCGCTGTTTAATTGTAACGAAATACAATTACCCAATACACCCTGCGCTGTTGAAAGTAAAACTCTTCTGTAGCACACGTGGCAAGGGTCGTTTCACGAATAATGAAATGTTTACGCGCGTAATGTACGCCATTTTCGACAAAACAAGCTGATGATACGACAAAATACTGAAAGTGCCATTTTTACTCATTTTCGCCGGATTTTTTTGTTTTCCAATTTCGAAATTGAAAGAAAAAAAAAAAAAAAAGTTTCGATTCCAAAATAATGCAGTCCCTATGGTTTATTTAGCCGAAAAAAAAGGTACCCAAGCCATTGGAAGAAGGCCACCAAGTAGTCGTTGACTTTGTAAACCGGTAGTACGACGGCGATGACGAAAAAGGGCAGCCAACATACGACAAAGGCACCGGTTATGATGACCAACGTTTTGGCGGCCTTGCGCTCGCGCTTCGAGTCGGCGGCGATTTTTTTCCGCCGCGTCGTTATCGGCCTCGGCGACGTCTCCATAGTCGACGGCTCGGGTTCCAGCCCGTTGTGGAACGACGTCTTCTCCGGCGACGTGTTGGTCGAGCTTACATTCGTGAACGCCGTCGTTGTGGTCTCTGTTGATATTGTAAAACATTTCGTTCATCAACAGACAGCAGCTTTTACACGAGGTGTTGAAAAAAAAAAACAACAACAGTCGTTTAGTCGACAGCAAAGACGGACGAGATAATTTTCTCCATTGAGTAATAAATGGCAAAAGGGATACGACACACAAGCACGTACGTATATACACAAAGTGAAGCATGCACGGGACAGCCACCATACAAGGTTAAATATTGTGTACGGCAAGCAGCGTCGATTGCGTCAATGGGCGTGCAAGGCGTTTCTAAAGCACATTGTGTGCGTAATGTACTGTGCCATTACGAAGATGAGGCGACGCACGTGTCCGGTGACGATGCAGGTATAACAAGTAATTAACGCATCAGAGTTTCGTCGGGAGAGGCTGCGGGCCCTCCAATTCATCCAATGTGGTAAGTATATCTATTTGTGAGGTATAGCGAATGACGCACGCGAATAGTACCTCCCGCTTGTGTATACACACACGGTATAGTTTTCGACTCAAAATTATTCACATTCACGGTATATAGTGTACAGGTGTACAATGGGTGCCGTAATACCACAATGAAGACGGCACAGGAGGAATAATCGGCAAAGTGTGTATTGTGCATGCAGGCAATATATTGCGCGGAAGGGCAAAGGGGGTGTATGCCGAATTCAATTATAAAGTATAGACGCGGTGTCTATATATGTAGTTCCGTATACAATTATAGGTAAGTTCAATATTATTTTTCCTACAGGACCTCATGGCGAGCTTTGTATATTGAACTATATCAATAGAGGAGAAGAAAACGTCTGATCCAACGATAAAATTAAAATCTCGACTTGTGTAAAAAAAAAAAAAGGGACATTTTTAACGGTCGAGCAGTGCTGCTTCGTGCGCAATAAGGTTACATCGCACTTACCGGATATGGTGGGCAGGGGCCGGCCGATCACGGCGACGACGGCCGCGGCTATGCCACCGCTTACCTGGGCCTGGGCTAGCGCGCCTCCCACCGCGTGACTGCTGCCCATCTGTTTCGGCGGACCGCCCATCGGTCTCGTCGCTTTCAATCAGAACAACACACGCTTTTACTCGCCATTTAGCGGTGCACGGCAACTGTGATGTACGAGCGTATATACCCGCAAAAAAACATCCCCACCCCCCCCCACAACCCTTCTTTCTCTCTCATTGAAAAAATAGTTATTTTTCGAGACCCAACGTAGGAAATATTTTGCCACGCGTCTCTTCACAAATATGGAGAATAAGGAGCTGCATGATTTTTTTCTTTTTTTTTTAATTTTTAAAACTATTAAAATTGTTATCCCGAAATTCGAGTAAACTGAACATTTTTCACTACCCAGGTGGAAAAAAAGTTATGGCAAAAGAAAGCCCAATCAAGATGTAGTCGAGAGGCACGATATATGCACATATAGATCCCTTATTTGCGTTAAGACAAACAAAACACTTGCCGCGCTCGGGCCAGTTAAGTAGAACGATCAACGTATGGTCAGACGCGACATACCGCGTACAGGTGCGTGTAGCGCAATCGAATCAAACGAACATATGTTGTGTAAAAGAGTTTTTTGAAATTGTAAATATAGGAGTGGTGGTGTCGTGTCTCACCTTGGGTATTGGCAGGCTGGCCCACTCTTTTTCGGATGCGTTTGCGGGCAGTTTGAAATATCCGCCAGTAGAGGATGATGATGACGAGAAACGGCAGGTAGAACGACGACACCGTAGCGAATACCTGGATCGAAAAAAAAAAAGAAAAAAAAGATTACACCTTATGTAAAAAACCACAGCATTGTTAGCTATAGGTACATTAGATAGAATCAAAGTATTGGCCTTGTATAAATTTGCCACGTCCAGATTTATCTATACACTTTGACCAAAGTATCAGTTGGGTGGAAAAGAAAAAATAGTTGTTTCACGCAATGAAACTGAATTAAAAGCGCGGAGAGAGCTTTTTGCGGCTGGTGGTCAGGATCCCTCCAGCACAGGCGGCAAACGTCGCTTTCGTGTTCCCAAAAGATTTCGCATACGTATACATACGAACGAAAGAGACGAGGGAAGGCAACGAGAAGTTATACTCCGATTCCTGCAGCGCCGGCTGTTAACCCGCCCTCATAATTGGAATTTACGCGACAGCCTCTGCAAGTCTCCCCCCCCCCTCCACCCCTACACCTTCGGTTCTCGCGTGCGCGCGGCTGTTCCTGCCGTATACCCTCCACGCTGATGTCCAAGGCTGCGACCCATATTCAATACATGGTTTGTATGTGTACTTTTCACGCGTATATTTTAACAAAAACAACGTTGGGAGATAAATTTCCATCCCGATGGAATTTCGGGAGGCAGGATTTGCCTGCGATTATTAAAATGGATCCCCGTAAAAGGAGGGGGAGGGAAAGCCAAGTGAAATAAATGTTTATGTCGAGGAGTGAGGGGGAAAAAAAAAACAAAAAATCACAGCGTCCCTAGATCAGCAGAGCACCTACACGTGATATCTGTCTGTGTCCCTCATACAAAATTCACGGGTATCCCCGTGCACGTTGCGTCGTTACATCAAGACACGCCTACATGATAAGCCTCTTAAGATGCCCCATCCGCTATCGTATTAAGTGATATACGTGCGGTCCATAAAAATGTACATGGGCCAAAACTTCCCCGCACCCTCTTGTAATTACAGTGGCGGCTGTGACGGGCACGCCGTACACCCCGAGTCCCGGCCGCGTCGGCGGCGTGCCAAAAACAAAGTCGGCCGGATCAAAAGTCGAAAAGTTGGAAATTGAAAGCGCAGCGGAAGCTGTCGAAATCCTGATTGTTGGAAAAGTTATATATACATATATGTATACCCTCCCCGTATCGATTTCAAAGTGAAAAGTTATTACTGGTACCTGGTAGTAGATGTCCTGGCTGACGATGCAGTCCTGCTCCACGAGGACTCGGTCCTCCCAGTCTGGGTCCTTCCAGCCGAGTAGCGGGGCAATGCACACGAGGAGGGAGACAAGCCACACGACGGCTATCATCATTCCTATCCGCCTGGCCGTCCGGTGGTGGATGTAATCAATGTTCGTGACCGCCCAGTACCTGACAAACAATCGATTAGCTCAAACTCCTCGAGCTGATCAACCGATGCGTATAGTACACCCCCTTTTTTATTACCCATTCGTTGCAAAATCTAAAAGCTTCAAGGAGACAAGTATTTCAGTCGGCAAGGGTGTCCCCCTTCCCCCCTCATCAGCGCACACATCTTCCCCGGCTTTAAGAGTGCAATTTGCGGGAACTACCAGTGCGGGGCAGTGGGGGATGCTCTCGATAGTGTTTTCCCCCATTCGGCCCGTGATCACGTTTCCTCGGTCGCGCGTGACTTTGGATACTTGGTGGTGGCGCGGTTCTCTTTTGGAGGGACCGGGGAGTAGACCCCCCCCCCCTATCGACTCCCAGTAGTGGTTGAACAGTCGTTTCGATACCCCTCGAATCGCGAGGTGGATGACGCGCCACTGCCAAACTTTCGCGTGGACGACTCTAGCTGGTATAGGCCTCCCCTTGCCCCAGCGAGGAGCAAACTATACACCCTTCCGGTCGACATACCCTACCAGTTTCTCGTTTAGCGCGTGCCATTATAAATCATACACTGTCCTTTGAATCGATGATGCTTAGACGCGGTAGGAAGAATGATTCTCTAAAATTTAATCACAGGATGAACGAGTGAAGAAAAAAAAAATTTATTTGTAAAAGTAGCGAGAGAGTGGTCAAACGCACCTGTACACCTATGCATACATAATTGTTTGAAACGACAGAGAGGATGGAAAATTCGTTTGTCGGCGAGCTTCTATAGCTCGTAAAATTCAAGGGTGAGGTGTATAGTACCTCATGTCAAACGGGGGTCGCAGGGGTGGGTCACGCCATAAGCTCGTGCCACTGAATATTTCCGTCATTATGCCGTGCGCCACGGGACTAAAACGCCTACGTATATTTCCAGTTTATAGATTCAAGTCCGAGGACCGTTAATCACCTTTTCTCCCATCCGCGTGCCGCTGAATTGAAATTGAATAGTCAGCGAGCCGAGCTCCATCACCGGGTATTATTATTATTATTATTATTATCCATGTATAATCGGATGGATCCCTCCCTTTGTGCGTTTTAGTTGTCCCGATCTCCTTCGCGCTATCGGGACCATTTATCGATACTGGTATTAATATTTTACCCCCCCCCGGGGGGGTGAAGGGGGGATCTGCACTCAATTATTTATTATATGTTGTTTCGACGCGTGACTAAAGAGAAAAAAAAAAAAAAAAAACAAAACAAAAATTTGATAACACCCCGAGCGAGCGTATAGTCGGCTCCTTTCATCCCGGGTATTATGACGTTTTTACGCGAAGTTCGCTTTACTGCCGCCCGCTGCTGCAGAACAGTATGGGTACACACGCGAGCAGAGTGATTGTTGTCTCCTCCCCCCCGATGTGTTTTCGCCTCCTTTATTTTTCTTTTGTTCTCTCTTTTTCGCTGCAGCTACGACGCAATCTCGCCTCCACTCGTACGTTGTGTAGGTACAATGATTCGGAAGCCCGCGGAGTGAGCGAGACGCGACAGGTGTTTCGCTCTCCAGCCACCGAGATATCGTTTCTTTTTTTCCTGAGGTTGTGATTGTTTTTTTTTTTTCCTTTTTCCTTTTTCATTACTCTCGTGTACCAGCTCCTACATTTTGGGCAAGCATAATATACGCGACGGCATGTGCAACTGTATTTTGATAATATCGCCGAAAAATTGTCGGTGGAGGGGCCGGAGGGAAATTGTGTGTTTTGTCAGCGAGTCTTTGTCATGCAAAACTATACCCCCCGTTGGAATTCAATTTTGTGTATAAATATGCATGTATACGTGTGTAACCTTTGCACGGGATAGATGATACGGTGAAAAAGGTCGTATACATTAGGTACACGTACACGAGAGAGAGCGTTGCGTAGTGATTTAATTACGACTTGGCGCGGTATATTGTCTTGTCTGCCTCGCGATTATTGTAAAGAGCTGTTCTGTATATATGGACCCAACAATGGAGTCACGGATGCGCGAACAAAGTTTTCACACGAGGACCCTTTATTTGCCTTCTCCGGTGTTGGTGCGTGCTATTTGACAACTCGACGTTGTTGCAGGTGTTTTCGGCTCAATGACCTTCACCCGGATTATATACTTGTTGTACTTACGTGTACTTTATTTTATTTCATTTTATTTTTTTCACTCGAAACGAAGCCAATATGTTGCCAAGTGGAGACTATGGCCTAATTTTGGACCTTAATGCCATCTATTTCGTATACTTTTATGTCATACAGCTGTAACTTGAAACTCAACTGTATAAGCTTTGTGTTGAAGTAACCCGACGCGCATCTCCATCGTCGGTAAATTAAACGAGAAAAGGGAGAGCGAAAACTCAATTCGAGGAGGATTTACTTGATCATCAAAATGAAAACGGCGGAATTGAATCGGCAATGAAACTTTTTCCATTGGCTCGGATCAATACTTACTCGAGCGGGGAGGGTAAGAGACCAGGACGGGACTAATCGAATGAAACGTCGCAAACCCTCCCCAACTTCCGTCAACGTATGGATTTTGGTAGCTTTTCCTTAGCCACGCGCGAACTTAATGTATCCCTCGCAATTACGCAATCTCGATCAAATCGAAGATAAAACTCGTACAGCCAACCTATACATAGCGCACAAGGTAGGGAAAAAATAGAGAATTAAATTCAACCCCCGATTTCATGTGAATTTCCCATGATCGCCCATACCTATACGTATACATAGCAAAGTGTTTTTCCACTGCTCAAATGCCACCAAATAGTTTTCCGCAAACTCCGACCTGAGGCTACAATCCACCTTAGTGGACGTGGTAGGGGGTTACCCGCAGCCTGAGCGGGCAGGCTAATTCTATTACCCTGGCCAAGGAAAATCAACCGGTGGCACGTTAAATTGAGTTAAACGCGCCCTTGGAAATTTATACACGCGCCTACGACCCGTATTAGGTAATTACCGTCGATGATTCGTCCTCTGGTCGGACCAACGTGGAAAAACCAACAAAGCCTTGCCCAACGGGGAGAGGGGGATACTCGATAATTTTCTAAACCCACGAATCCTCTAGCTATACACATTGCACCGTCGGCTCGTAACGCGCGTGGGCATGTATAAGCAATCAACACACACGGGCGCACGCGAGTCTTGTACGTATAACCAGCTTCGCGTTGTCCATGGTACATCATATCCCCCGAATCTCTGGGCGTTGATTAAGCTCTGACCCAGTTATCTCTCTCTCCCCCCCCCTTTCTATGGTACACGGTTACACGCGAGAGAGAGAGAGCACTACCACTACCGTACACTTGGGGGGGGGGGGTGAGGGGTGGTCGTTGACGATGACACCGGACGTGTGAGCGACACCCCGGTGATTTCTTCTTATCGCATCTTGGCAGAATGGCGGAGGGGGTGTGGGTATTGAGCTATTTTTTTTTTTTTTTTTTTTTTTTTTTTCAACGGAGAGAAATGCGCATCCAGCGTCGTTGGCCAATCAAAGAGCGGAAATTAATGGATAAATCTCGTGGAGAGCGGACGACCCCTCCGCCTCTTTTTTTCCTCGGGCGTCCGTGCCATGTGTATATGTGGAGGGAAAGGAAAAGTCGGACATTAATCTTTCGAAAGGATCGTCTCGCTATGTGTGTGTATATATAATGTCGAAGAAGGAGAAAGAAAAAATGCAGGAAAAGACTCGGTTCCGTCGTAAATTCGCAGTTCTTTTTCTGCTTTAATTAAAGGGGATTTAGTTCCAGGGCACGTGTGTGTACATCAGCTGGGAAAAAGGGTATTAGGAGAAGCTTCATTTTGCCGGGGATCCTCTCGAACCGATGAGAAATTTATTAACGCTGAGTTGGATTTCCTCCCCCAGCTCTTTCTCTCTCTCTTTTGCTTCGATCGCTAACGAGAGAATTTCAGAGCCACCCTCTAACGAGTTATACATGTGTGTGTGTGTACGTAGTAAACTGGATACCCTTCGATCTCGGCGTGATGAATATTCGGAAAACGCAAGGGGCGAAAAGGGCTGGCTTTGACGCAAATTTCGCATTCATGAATATTAATTTCAATCTCGGGCTCCGGCGAGTCGTTTCTCCTTTTGAAAAACAAGCCATATACGCAAAAGGGACCCTCGACAAATAACACATGGGCAGCGCACGGAACAAATAATAGATACGACGAGTTAGAATGTAGTAAAATAAAAATGAAGATACGCACATCGAGTGAAGCAAAGTACAGGTGTGTAAAAACGTTTGGAATGAAAACTGAAAAAAGTGGGCGCGTTGAATGAAAAATCGCAACACCTGGAAAACATAAATCCCAGAACGTCAAACAACGACCCAATCGTTAGTAGTACGGGTGAAGAGAGAGAGAGAGAGAGGAAAAAAAGCTCGCTCAAAGTGCGAATCGTCCAGTTGCCGGTACGACCCGTGTGCACCCCCCTCCCCTTTCGCCCCATGCTTTTAGAGGAAACCATACAGTTGTGTGTGCGTGTGTTTACTGCGGTGGCGCACGGCAGTAGGGGAGCGACGCGATTAACGCCGCATAAACAGCTCCGGGGCCTCGTAAAATTAATCGCGGGCTTCGCACTTGTACCCCGCCTGTGCTCTCTGCGCGATGAGCTTGCCCCCTGGCACGTTCTATTCTTATACGCGTGTGTTTTGCACACCCATTGGCTCTTTGGTTTTTTTTTTTTTTTTTCCATTCTATTGAACTTTTAGAGTCGCTGGTACAGACTCCATGGTATTGGTAAAAAAAAAAAAGAAAAAAAAACACGACTCGTGGCCTATACGTGTGTACGTTCCCGCGGACACAGGATAATGAAGAAGGATATCACGCGTGTGTCTTTTGGGTAGCTAAGATTTTCCTTTTGGCCCGCGCGGGACACCATCACCTACACGTGTACATAGAGGCTCTCTGGTGAAATTATTCATCGAGCTGACCGTCGGTCCATCCATCATATTGGACCCCCCAACCCTGAATCTTTGAGGGACTGACGTGAAAAAAGAATAAAATGAAAAAAAGTAAAGTGACTAATCTTCGCGGTTTTTTTCTCAACAACTTGAATTTAGCTGTACGTGTGTACAAATTCCAATAGTCCACACTCTCCTTTCAACCCTGGCCACGTGTATCAATTATATTTCTGCTCTCAGGGGGGGGGATGGGAAACCCGTGCCGATGAAACTCAACACACGAGGAGGGATGATAATTGGCTATGATGTGTACATCTACGCCCTTAGCCTATACTCGTTCGCGGTCCGGTTACCCAAAACCTACGTACATACATGCAGCACGTATAAATCAATTTTCGCCCCCGTCAGGGCTGCCCGGGCCGATAACCGTGGTATACATGTACACCGTAACGCAAACTTATTTGCAAAGCAAATACACCCCTCCCCCCTCCATGCACTCGCTTCGAGTGCTCCAAACTTGACTCTCTCTCTCTCTCTCTCTCTCTCTGTATCTCGCGTACGCGCGCTCCCGTTGTCGAGTTGTTCAACTCGATAAATTAAAAGTTTCGCGCAGCCTTTCCCATCCCCCCCCAACCCGCTTTTCAGCGCGTCCAACGTGTACACCGAAGGGGACGAGGAAAGAGGGGGCTCTCTCGCACAGCTCGCGGGAAAAACCTCAAAGCGCAACTTTTGCACTCAAAGTACGTATATAAATGCACCAGTAGCGGTACGCGGTGTAACCGGGGCAAAAATAATCTCGGCGAGTCAAACAAATCAAAACGGGAAGTGCATCTCGTATGAGTTGGGGTTGGGGGGGGGGGAGTGAAAGCCCCTGCAACAACGGATGCAGCACATATATACGTGAACAGGGGTGCGTATATATATATATATATAGCTCGAGGATCATGCCCGGAAGTTTGGTGCATCTCGGGCCAGCAAACTTCTTCGAAGGAGGATTATTAAAGGTTGAATTATCCGGCTACGGGGAAGAGGAGGGCCGAAGTGTACCGCTCGCCCCCTACTTGTATACACTCCAAGTATAGTTGTATAGTTTCGAGTACGTATCACATACATATGTACATATAATGTACTGCAGAGGAAAGGAGAGGGAGAGTTGAATTTCCACGCGCGCCTTCACGTCAAGTTCTCTCGTAACTGCTTATGTACGATGGGGGCCGAGGGGGAAGGATTTCAGTTTATCCGTTTTAAGCTTATACTCTTATATATATATGTATACCATCATCATCCTCCTTCTGTGCAGGAAAGACGCTGCTCAGTGTGTATCTGTTATATATATATATATATATATAGCCTTGGAGTTACCTAATGCGGATAATTCGCTCGATTATATATATATGTTATCTC